>JAKCPI010025610.1:0-26036 GCA_023213315.1 Euborellia annulipes | reverse complement strand
TTGATATTTAATTATATAGTAGAATAATTAAAAGATCTCAAGAAAAGACCGCAAAACAGAGGTCGATTGGACTTTGGAAGTTAATGTGATCTTACCCGTTTTGTCATTATGAGACTAACTGTTTCATTCAAAGAACCGATTGGGCTACCTTTCCTGGCAAACTGGTTCGAGAGATTGCAACCAGTAGACACCAGAAGGGGGGTAGAATGTATCAGCAAATGGGCACTTGGCCAATATCAAGAAAGAAAAATAGCCTAATGAAGACAAGCCACAACCCTTATCATTTCGTTTTATATAGCAAAAAATGGCTGCAAAGAAGATAAGAAGCTCGATCCCTTGTACGACATTCATTTTAGGGAAGATAGCAAATAGAGATTAAAAGAACAAAAACAACTTTATAGGCTCATGAAATTCATACTAAATCTTTTTTTATAGTAAGTTTTAATACATAAAAAAATGTTTTCCAACTCTTTTTTTTTTTTTTTTTTTATTTGTTATCGGCTGCGGCAGAAGCCATCTAGCCCCATTTTTATTAACATTTACATTTGTTTGTCAACAATACAATTTTTTTTTTTACTTTCTCTTACCTATGTATATATGTAATATATATATAGAGAGAAAGTATTGGATTCATGTCAAAAATTCGATGTCGAGATTTTGATGGATCTTCACGTTTTGAGGTCCCCTGAATCCAAAAAAGTGGTTTTTGCGACATGGTCTGTCTGTGTGTGTGTGTGTGTGTCTGTGAACAAAATATCTCAAGAACGAAAAGAGCTAGGAGGTTGAAATTTTATATTTAAGTTAGACACCCCCATGGGACGTGACACGAAGCTTTTGAACAAAATCGACCAAAAAGTACTAGTACTTTACTGATGCACTTTTTCAGTTTTTTTCGATTTTCTCAAAATTTGCTCCAACGATTTTTTTTAAAATTCATATATCAACTATTTTTTAGATTGCTCTTTAAAATGTATATTCTCATTTTGTGATTGAAATCTTCTGAAGACCACTTTACTCTTGTTCTCCATAGAAAAGATAGGAGAAATGGTTGCCATGGTAATAAAATATAAACATTTTGCCATACTTATACCATATTTTACATCTTGAAAATCGAATGTACCATACTGTCGGAAACTAAATACATGTCGACACAAAAAATCTGGTGTGACAAGCACAGTACACAACTTTCGATTACCGAAGGTAAGAGAAAGTTGTGTGCTGTGCGCCAGTCACACCAGATTTTTTTTTTTACATTTCAAAATAATATAATTATTGGTTATGTGGGCGGATGACATGAGTAAAGCGATGCAATGAGAACGGGAAGAGAACCAACTCTTTAAATTAAATAAGTTAAAAAAATGATCTTTAAATTTTGATTAATTACAAATATTATATTAGAAGGTTTACTTCTTTTAAATTCGTATGATGGAGTTTACGATAATTACAACAAAATATTGTACTTTATTATTTAGGAATTTTAACCCGAAGTTTTCATAAAGTTTGAAATAATAATATGTATGTTTCAGGCCTGATGATGGTCTTTTTTGAACTGAAACTGAGAGAATGTGCTCATAACAGTTGTCTGGCAATAAAATTCCTGTATAATAAAGTACAATACTTTGTTTTAATTATCGTAAACTCCATCAATACGAATTATATGCAAATAAATTGTTTAGAAATTAAAAAAAGTTATGAAAGTTTTGTAATCAATGTGTGTAACAATAAGATACTCGCACTTGTTCTACGAGTGACGTATCGTCCCTTCATAAATTTAAAATTATTATATTAAAACGACTTATTTCGCCGCAGAATTTACTTTTCCGCCGAAATATTATTTACGGTATATGTAATAATAATATAAGGTGAAAATATTATTTATAAATCTGACGATGTTTCGGAGAGTAAGGAAAAGAAAGTCAACAAAGAAGTTTAAAAAAAAAATTTGCGATTCATAAAAAATTAGATATTTTGTTGCGAGTATGAAAAGCTCAGACATGTCCCTCCGCCAGATAAAAGGGCTTTTTTCTTGTCCTTACCGTGCCAATAACTCAATAAGGGCGATTTTTAAATTATGGCGATATTGCAGCAAATCAACGATTATTTATGATAACATTTGATCCAGTTATACTAGTTCTAAATCAATAGTTTATGTTACCACGCCTCCCTTAAAAATATTTAATCTTATGACGCTTTCTCCCCCCCCCCCCACCCATTTAATAAAATAATACAAAAACGAAAATTTTTAATGCTATAAAAAATATAAATTTATATAAAAATTTTTTTTTTTTAATTTGGAAAATTGGTCCTGGTGACCAATATTTGCGCCTCCCCTTAGAATAGTCCGCGCCTCCCTAGAGAGGCGGGCCTCACAGTTTGGAAAACGCTGGTATAAGGGTATTTTATGGCTGGTGGAATTTGTATCAGGAATGAAAGTTAGAAGAAAACGCAACCAGAATTTTTTCTTTAAAAATATATAACTTAACAGCTTACGTTTCGGTCTTGGTCAAAGCCATCCTCGGATGACCACTAACAGCTCCGAGGATGGCTGTTAAAATATACCAGGTATTTTTAATGACTTTCATTCCTGAAGAAAAATATTTTTCTCAAATCTTATTTTCACGCCCTAGGGGGGGGGGAGGGGGGGTGCCTAACTTAAATATAAAATTTCAACCTCCTAGCTCAATTCCTTCATGCTTTAAATTGAACCCAAACAGACACACAGACAGACCATGTCGCGAATATGGCCTGAGTTTGAGTGTGAATGAGAAAAAAGTGTGTGTTTAAAAAAAAAGATAAAAAATAAAAAAGTTAAATATTTTTTTTTCAATGACACCTACACTCCCCCTCCCCCCTTAACAACAGCTCATATTCAACTCAACAGCTTATATTCTCCCTCTACCCTTCGTGAAATACAAAATATTTAATTTCATATTCAAAAGAATCGTTTTTTCGCAGTCAAATTATTTGTTTCTATAATTTTTACTTTCTTCCTATATTTTTTTTTTTCAAAGATAAAATGCATAATAATTACCTTTAATAAGACTCTCAAGAGGGTGTGTTGGCTGACGGAGTGGTCAGGGTGGGTTACACTATATTAATTATTCACTTTAAATCACTTAAAACACAAAAGAGAGCAAGCAAATCGCCTGCCGGCCAGCCACGTGCTCGACTGAACGAGAAACTCGACTCTCTCTCTCTCTGTATAGGAATAAAAATAAATAGATGAACATATAAATTCCCTTTTTATTAAAAGTAAAAAAATACTTTTTGCTCTAATCTAACTATATTTATAGCTGGAAAAGAATGTCAACAAGTGATTTGGAATATTCCAAGGCCTTTATTTAATCAACCCTTCATCCCCCCTAATCAAAATAATAATCAACGCTATTTTTTGAATGTTTTCTATTTATTTGGCTTCCGTTGAGCTAAAAAAAATTTAAAAAACATTTTTTCAATTTTTCAAGCCCTAATTCAATCTTAATAAAAAAATTAATTAATTAATTAAAAAATAATTAACAATGCTATCGTCTTCGGCGAGCTTCGCGACTAGTCAGAAAAAAATTAAAACCCTCGGCCCCTGAAAAACTTCCCTGGATCCGCCTTTGGATTTTACACATAGTATATTTAATCGTATGACGCCCTCTCCCCAGCCATTTAATAAAATAAAACAACAAAAATTTTTAATACTAAAAAATATAAATTTATATAAAAATATTTTTTTTATTTATTCATAATTATTAAGGAAAACTTCCGTCCCAGAATCTTCTAAATTTTATTATTTTATTTATAAAACTAGCAATCATTTGGAAAAATGAACTTGGTGGCTAATATTCGCGCCTCCCCTTAGACTAGTCCGCGCCTCCCTTTGGAAAACGCTGTTCTAAACTATGAAAAAAAGCTTTAATTTATAAGAATAGGGCCCGGCCCACATATAATATTTTTTATTCATTTGTTGTTTTATGCACTCTCTGGTGTTGATGGGGCATTTTGGAAATAAAGTTATTCCTTTCCTTTTAGATTTCCTACCGATGCTCTTATATATCAACATTACGTAACTTTATACTTATCATTTGAGAAAAAAATTAACTAAAAAATATAATTAATAGGAGGAATATTTAGATGAAAAAAAAACAATAATAATAATAATAATATTTGGATTTTTAAACGAAGGTATAATTATATTTACTAAATAGCGAATAAAATGTGGGAATATGAGCCAGAATGTTCATCGCATGTCTTGAGGAATAATGAGAATAAATAGGAGAGCGTGCGAGAGTGCAAGGAGAGAGAAAGAGAATAAGGAGAGCAAGGAGAGAGAGAGAAAGAGAGAGCACAGGTGTGCCGGTCTGCCGGCGGCAAGGTCGTGCCTAGCCGATGGTCAATGCCCAAAGAATCCCGAGTCACAAAAAAAAAAATAAAAATAAGAGAGAGAGAGTAGGAAAAAAAATAAACAAGCAGCAAGTAGCCAGCCAACCAGCCGGTCATTCCGGTTGCATTTGCCTGTGTATAAGTGTATGTATGTGTGTGTGTTTGCCGAATGGCCCGGTCCAAGTTCGAACCAAGTTCCCAACCGGCGTGAGGCTGTCACGCGTGCCGTTCGCCTTTTCGCCAGCCGGAGAGGAATTTATTGCCGATGTAACGAAACAACCAACCAAGAAGACTTTTCCCAAAACAGCTTAGTCATTTATTTTGAAATTATTGTTTGCTTCATCCGAAAAAAAATATAGATACATAGAGTCATCCAAAAAACTAAACTTCCCTTAAATTACTTCAATTTTTTTTTCTTTTTTACTTTTTATATACCGAAGAAGTCAATAATATTGATAATTTTAAATGTAAAAATCTGGTGTGACTGTCGCACCAGATTTTTTGTGTCGACATATAATATTTACTTTCCGGCAGTATGGTACATTCGATTTTCAAGATGTGAAATTTATAAGTTTGAAAAAATATTTATATTTTGTTACGATGGCAACCATTTCTCCTATCTTTCCTATTAACTACAGGAGTAAAGTGGTTTTCAGAAGATTTCAATGGCAAAATGAGAATATACATTTTGAGCATCTAAATAATTGATTTTTGAATTTTAATCAAATTCGTTGGGACGAATTTTGAGAAAATCGAAAATAACTGAAAAAGGGCATCAGTAAAGTGGTTTTCGCGACATGGTCTGTCTGTGTGTGTCTGGGTTCAATTTAAAGCATGAAGGAATTGAACTAGGAGGTTGAGGAGCTTTTGATCAAAATCGGGCAAAAAGTACTAGTACTTTACTGATGTACCTTGTCAGATTTTTTTCCGATTTTCTCAAAATTTGCTTCAATGATTTTGATTAAAATTCAAAAATCAATTATTTTTTAGATGCTCTTTAAAAGGTATATTCTCATTTTGCCATTGAAATCTTTGGAGACCACTTTAATCTTGTATTTGAGCCATTTATGCCATTGAAATCTTCTGAAGACCACTTTACTCTTGTATTTCATAGGAAAGATAGGAGAAATGGTTGCTATGTAACAAAATATAAATATTTTCCCATACTTATAAATTTTACATCTGAACTCAAATGTACCGTACTGTCGGGAACTAAATACATGTCGACACAAAAAATCTGGTGTGACAAGCACAGAACACAACTACCGATTACCGAAGGTAAGAGAAAGTTGTGTGCTGTGCGACACTCACACCAGATTTTTTAGTTAACTTATAGTACATCAGTAAAGTACTAGTAGTTTTTGACCGATTTTGTTTAAAAGCTTATTTTCACGCCGTAGGGGGTGCTTAACTTAAATATAAAATTCCAACCCTCTAGCTCAATTCGTTCATGCTTTAAATTGAACACAGACAATGTCGAAAAAATCACTTTTTTGAATTCAGGGGACCTCAAAACGTGTATATCCATCAAAATCTCGATATCGAATTTTTGACATGAAACCAATAGGCCTACTTTCTCTGTCTATACATTAACATATATATAGAGGTAAGAGAAAGTAAAAATAGAATAATTATACCCAACAAATAAAATTTTAAATAATAAAAATTTACATTTTTCGTCTAATTCTTACCCTATAGTATCTCATTCTTGAAAAATTTATGAAAACATTTATATTGATATATCTTTTACTTATAATAAATTTGAAAACAAAAACCGCACTCTTGTTTGAAATAATTTAAGATCTTTAAAAAAATAACCCCTTTACTTAACACTAATAATTTTTACTTTTTCGACTTTAATGTTCCCTTATTATGATCGTATATCATAACAACTATAAAATTTGGCAAAAACTTCAAAGATATCTTATGATGTCTGAAGTTAAAAGATGACTAAACCAGATACCGGTCTGGACGTGTGTCCCATGAGATCCGAAAGGAAAATCATTCTCGTGATATAATAAAAGGTAGATTATTAAGATTATTTTAGTTATAAATATTCAATTTAATTAATATACTATTATTAAATAAATAATTTCAGAATAAATGGACAGAAAAAATTTGTATAAAAAATAGAAAGGTATAATAACGTTCGAATAATTATTTAATATTAACTTTTCCCAGTCTACTTGAATTGGATCTTTTTTTTTTCTTTAAGACTTGTTTTTCATTCAAATGTTATTTTTTTATATTAGACAATAAGTGGGTCTCGAACGTTAATTAACATAAATGATGAATTAAAAAAAGAGACAACAAAAAGTGGTTGGAAGTGAGGAGGGCTTCTCGATTTGTTTGTGGCAGTTGATGTTGCTTAGTGAGTGGATCAGTCTTGAATCAGAGAGCCTCAGGCAGAACTACAGACAGACAGGGATACACGACTTATGGGCCCTTGCGTGAAGAGGATGCAAGGCCAGGGCAGTCACTCGGTTTCTCTAGCCTATATGAATGACCTGCTCAAAATGCATGGGTCCTAATATGAAGACTCCCACAAATAGGAGAAAAATTATTTGTTGAATTAATTTAGAAAAAAAATCCTGTTTTCAATGGATGCGCAAATGAATTTGGAAATTTTCTTACATAAGAATAATTGTTGAATCCATATTAGTTCTGAAGAAGGAAGCGTTTTGCTTCTGAAACGTCGACGGATATAATAAATTTAATTGCCTGAATATACTTCTAAAAAGAAGTGTTTTAAAAGAAAAATCTTAGAGTTAAATATAAGTAGGTTTCGGATCAATAATCACTAGAAAGGCTCAAAATATGCAATTAAAAAATCTGGTGTTACTGGCCACACAGTACACAATTTTCTCTTACCTTTGAAAAGATAAAGTTGTGTTCAGTGCTTATCACACCAGATTTTTTGTGTCGACATATATTTAGTTCCCACCGATATACATGTATTAGGATTCAAGAGGTAAAATTTATAAAAATATTTATATTTTGTTACCATGGCAACCATTTCTCCTATCTTTCCTATGAAGTACAAGAGTAAAGAGGTCTTCAGAAGATTTCAATGGCAAAATGAGAATATACATTTTAAAGACCATCTAAAAAATAATTGATTTTTGAATTTTAATCAAAATCGTTGGAGCGAATTTTGAGAAAAGCGAAAAAAAAATGAAAAAGTGCATCAGTAAAGTACTAGTAGGACTACTTTTTGGCCAATTAATGACAAGAAAAAGAAAAAATAATCAACTACATGTACTTAAAATCTAAGTTCTTCACTCGGTTGTCTTTTAAATTGGCTTTTTGGAAACCAATCAATTGAAATAAATAGGGTCTCTGTCTAAATTGACCTCAGATGCCGAAAAAAACTTTAAAAAAGTTTTAAAAAAACATGGCTTACAAATAAATTATAAGAATAAAAAAAATTGCCTCAAAAAATTGAAACGCTATTCTCAAGTCAATCCTTGGCAGGAAGATATTTAAAGGGACCCTAAAATACAATAGAAAATAAAATGGGACTCTAGATTCGGAATTAAAAAGAATAGTAATTGAGAAATATAGCATCTTAGCCTATGAATTTAATAATCTCTCAACTAAACTATAATTTAACAATAAGAAACAGGAATAGAAAAATAACAAGACAATCATTAAGACAAGATTCAGAATCTAATATCACAATAAAAATTTAATTTGATTTTTTAAAATAAAATGAATATTTTAAAAAATAGCTCTAGAATGTAAAAGAATAAAACATTGACTGAATGCAAAGCAATTTAAAAGATTAACTCCTTTGAATAAAAACAAAGGAGAAATTATCTCCTAGATTCCAATGTTCCTAGTTCGTGGACCTTTCATACAATAAAAGTTGATGCATTTATTAGTCTGGCTGCGTATTCAAGAAAAATATTTATCTATAATCTATTCTATACATATCCTTTCTTTTTAAATGATTTATTTACAATTTATATCTAATGAAACGGCAATAATTTATCTAATCAACATGAACGTAGCTAGGGAATTTGGCAGGGGGGGGGGGCTTTGGGACCAATATTACTTTTCTATTCTAGCCTGTCTTTTGATTGAATTGAACAAACTAGGCCTACTGAACGATAAAATGTGAAATTTTACAAAAATCTATTCAATGCTACAGAGATCAACAAACAGACCAATATCATTTGAAATTTTAATGATTGAACTATTTTTTATAATTTTGACAATTGTCAAAATTTTATTGGTATTTTTCCCACTAGAAAAATTATTTCATTAATTTTAAAGGTGTTTTTTGAACTCTGCAAAATTTTTTATTAGATGTCTCAAAAAAAAAAAAATAGTGTACGAGTTAATAATCAAGTGTAATTTTTATTTTCTCCGATAATAAACCAAATTCTAATTAAATAATAAAGCATCAAATCACTATTTTAGAAGAATGATATCAAGTACCTGGGATGCTAATCATTTTAACAATATACTTTTATATTAAAATTTTGACGAAATGAATGACTGTAAAAAAATTATGTCAACTTTAAAAAGCGAATGGGCTTTGACCTAGAATAAAGAAAAAAACTAAAGATATGAAATTTATTTGGGCAAATCCATATTTCAATAAGTGAATTAGAGAGAGAAAAAAATTTAAGACAAAGCAGCAGGCTAGAAACTGACTAGGCAAATATAATTAATAAATACAATATGTAGATATGACTCACGAAAACTTTATCAGTAATAGCAGTTTATCGTCACTCGCTTACCTGAAACAAAAATAAATAAATTAGTAAAACAAAATTAATTAAAACTTTTATATTATTCATAATAATTAAATATTTTTATCAAGTTAAGAGAGTTTCTTAAAATTTTATATCAGGCAGTAAGTAGCCTATTTTTTCAATATTCTCGGCTTTCTGATTTTTTTTTTTTTTTATTTTGAATTTAGACTCCTTTTACAACAAATATAATAATAAACGCAATCAGAATACACCTGTGAGGAGACAGATATAAAAAACAAAAAAATTATAAAGTAATGGAATATTAGAAATGGAAGTTTAATACTGAAGTTTTTACGTGTGAGTTTCCGTATTTTCATAAGAATTATTCTTCGGATTATTTGGGATATTATCCTTTATCCAAAGAACTTTGACCTAAATGCACTTGTAGTTATTTAAATTAAAACACCTATGAAAAAAAAATTAATCAATAAAAATTTCAAGGATTTATTTGTTTTTTTATTCTTAAAGTAAATCAAATATTGCAAATGAATTTTTTTTACTGGCCTCGGTATAAATTGAAAAAATAAAAATAACTGAATAAATAATTTCAGTTGTTAACAAATATATTAATAAAAGAAAATATTCTTAAGTGTACAAAAAAAAAAAAAAAAAAAAAAAACTTATTAGTGTAAGTATATTAAAATAATAGAAAATTCTTTTGTTTAAAGAAAAATTTTATTATTTATCAAGTTCATTGATCTAGTTAATGACAATGACAATTGACATTGCATAGCGGAACCGATGAAAGTCCATGAATCAGTGAAGGAGACTAATAGGCTAAGGAAGTAATTTTGCAAGGTCGTTTCCAATTATTTATCTTTCTATATTACTAAATTATAAATGAATAGATAAATTTATTCGAGTTATAAAAATAGATATATATTTGTCTATACAAAAAATCTGGTGTGACAAGCACAGTGCGATCAGTCACACCAGATTTTTTTTTCTCCAGAACTGCTTTCTACTCTGCAACTACAAATAACTTATCTCTGAAATTTCTTCTACTCCTTAGAATAGAAAATAGGACCCAAGGGAAAATGTTGCACAGAATTAAAAAAAAAAAAATTTTATAAATTCGTAAAGACTACACAATGTGAATCTTCAATCAAATTCCATGACTGTCGCCTTTTCTGGAGGGAATTTCCAGGTAAAAAATATTCTAGTTTATTTTAAATAATGTAAAAACCACTAGTCCATGTTAAGTCAACATCCTTATTATGTATACTAATCAAAGTCATAGGTGAGTAATCAAATCAAATTGTATTAAATAAAATATAATTTGCGCGATGTTATAGTTGTAGGCGGAGTCAAAAAAAACTTCAAGACTTTCGGCGGCCAAATGTATTTTATCAAAGCCGTAATAGGCTGACGTTTCGGCCCCTTGTCTAGACCATCTTCAGAGTAGTCTTCATTGTCGGTCCGTTCATGAAAATGTGTTTCATTGAAATTGTATTCCCATTTATTCTCGCCTAGTTGCTCTGAAAATGGTCTAGACAAGGGACCGAAACGTCAGCCTGGTACAGCTTTAATAAAATACATTTGGTGGCTTAAACTCTTGAGGTTTTTTTTTTTTTTTTTTATTTTTACTCTGACTTAACTAAAATTCCAGCCACACAAAACAAAGTTATCCATAATAAAGTAAAGTCAATAAGGAAAAAGTACAAGCCAAAATATTTCCAAATAAAATAATTTGTCATTTAATAAATAAATTGTATGCCATGTATTTTTCTAAATCTTACCGACTTGATCGGACCTAGCTACAAAGGCAGTTTTTGACTATCTCATAAGAAAAATTTCAACAAATATGATAAATATAAAAATAATGTTTACCCACGAAATATTCAGAGCTTTGATATGATGCAAGTTGCTAATTATAGTTTTTAATGTCTTTTCAACATAGAAGGTAACGAAATTATAGAGCAGCCAGATCAAGCAGCAACAATACATGACATATGCTAATTTTAAACGTAGGCTATATTATTTTTGCTGAATGAATAATGAATTTAAAATTTGTTTCCTCAAATGATTTTTAATTAAAGATAATGGAAAAGTGTGAAACCAGGATGTTATAGACAAAAATTTTTCAAACGGGTGACCTAATAGGTCTATAAGTACATTTTGAGGTGAGGCAAATTTTTGGCTTGAAACCACAGGCATCTTCAGAGCAAATAAAATTCTCAGGAAAATAATAATAATGTATGATCAGATGGTTATAAAATAAATTTTTTTGGTCTCCCTCCCGTCTTTATCATCCAATTATAATTGATAAATATTATATAATAATTTTTTCATATAAATATTTTCACTTTTTGTTTGAGACACCTTGGAGGGGAAATATCAAGATTCTCAAGGCGTCAAATATATTATTTATATCCTTGGCAGAATAGATGTAATTAAATCTAAAATTAAGTTTGATTGAAAATTATTGCAAAATGATTATTTTTTCGCAAGATCTATATGTTTTTTTTTCATGTTTATTTGAAATCAAGTTGAAAGGCCCAGAAGTGTAATTTCGATGTGGGATGATAGCATGTTTGTCCTCTTTACAGTGAGTGGGCTCAAAACATTCAATGGTGAGGAGTAAAGTTTATACAACCCTGTCTGATTTTTTAATAGAATATATATATCTGTCAATAATGACTTGATAATAAATTTACATGTCAAATATTATTTTAGAAGGGAAGATAGCGTTTTGACGTTCGTGTCAACGATAAAAAATATTTATTAATTTATTATGAATTTATTGGTCCAGAAAGATTATCGTTCAGGCTCATCTAATTTGTTATGAAATTCAAAAAAAAAAAAAAAAAAAAAAAAAACTTTCGAATACTTGAGAAATTATTTGTTTGTAAAGAGAGCACTTCGTTGCAAAACTTTCCCACTTAATTTTTTGTAAAAGTTCTTTTGAGTAGCTGAGACTATTTAATTGGTAGCCAAGATAATGTAGAAATTCCGAGGCAACGGCTTTGGATAGGGTTCAGTGGAGGGGTAGAGTAAGATCCGTGGATCCCGCACCGCGGGAATAATAGGCGAAGAAAAAGAATATAATTTTATGTTTAAATTTTTAATATATCACTTCCCCATTCGGAACATCTGCTTCCATTGTGATTATTTATCCCGAAAACTGTTTTTCTCTTCTCAACTTCCTAAAATTAGAATTGTTCATTGTAAATTTATTTCATTTTTAATTTAAGGTAGAAGGATGATGGAGACGGTCGTTACAACCCAGAGGAAACTTCAATAATTAAATATGTCAGTGATTTGCTTCTTTTCATGATATTGACTTGGTAGCTTGGATATAATGGTCTTCAGATGCCAAAATGTTCGAATTAATTTGAGCTTGCCAATAAATAAAAAAAAATGAAATGTTTCCATTATTTTGTTTTTCGAATTGAATCGATGTTTGGATGTCAGCAGATTACTTATAGAACGAACGAGTAGGAAGAAGAAATTTTAAATAAATAAATACAAATTGTGGAAATTTGCCAAAAGAAAAAAAAAACTCGATATGATAAGAAAATAGAGAAATAGATAAAATTTATTTTGGCTACATCAGGTATGCGCGATTTCTGAATAGAAACAAAGAATCAGTAAAAAGTGTAATAAAAGCTAGTTATAAAGAAATTATTATTCTTTTAGAAACCTGGGTAAAGTCAAATCAAAATTATAGACTGGCTGGCTACAACATGGCCGAACAGTTCGCTATCATACAAATGGTAACGCATAAATTATTAAATTTCAATAGAAGAAGCATAAAATTTCCAATTTATTACTACTCGTCTCCTAATAAATTTACTATCACTGACAAAATATGCAAATAAATAAAAATTTAGTTGAGAAAAATTTTTAGCAAAAATGAAATAAAAAATTTACCAGAAATGGCATTGTTGGTGGAAAGGATGACAATTTTGTCAATTATAGTAAATTATCATAAGTCAGAAAAGACGAAATATAAGAAAAAAATGGGACAGGCAATAATCAAAAGTCGAAAAATTCTAAATAAAAAAAATCTGGTGTGACTGGTCTCACAGCACACAACTTTCGATTATCGAAGGAGCTTGTCACACCAGATTTTTTGAGTCGGCATATATTTAGTTTCCGACAGTACGGAACATTAGAATTTCAATGGCAAAATGAGAATATAACGTTTTAAAGAACATCTAAAAAATAATTGATTTTTGGATTTCATTCAAAATCGTTGGAGCGAATTTTGAGAAAATCGAAAAAAACTGAAAAAGTGCTTCAGTAAAGTACTAATACTTTTTGACTGATTTTGTTCAAAAGATTCGTGTCATGTCTAGGGATGGGGTATCGAAAAAAAAGTATCGATACTTAATAATTTTTTCTTTTTAAGAATTATTTAAAATGAATTGAGAAAGGTTCTAAAAACTGAAATTGAGAAATATGGTCCCGTAAAAGATACGATATTCAAGTGAAACTTAATCATGTGTCAGATGGTTACAATTTGGGGGAGCAGGAAAATGTCCTCGAAAACAAGTGAATGGAAGCAGACAGGCATCGATTCGAACAAAGACCTCAAGAGGATGATTCATTCATACATGTGTTGTTGATTTTGTGGGAATTTGCAAAAACTTACTAAAATGGTTTTATTTAACAAATAGGAAAAAAAAACATAAGTACATAAGTATCCATCAAAACAGACGATCGTGAAATTTGCTTAAAAAATGAAAATATGTTGGGGCCTATATTAGTATTGCTTAGTGTGGTGAAAATTTTATATGCCATCATTCACCCTCTTTCCCCTTCTTAAAAAAATATAATATATTTTGTTACTTATTGTAAAAAGAAGAAAGTGTAGGCTCAATGTTCCCACTACTCTTGATGACATGACGAATATACTTTTTTTTATTTTAGTCTTTCGGCATCCTAGGCCATTTAGACTTTATACGATACTCATTATTTAAATACATGTATGTGGGGGTCCAGGCATATTTATTTTATACTATTTGGTATGCAAATGATTTAAATAAATTCATTGGACTGCCTGGGATCCGAACCCGCGCCCCATGGCTACCAGACTATCATTATTGACATTTGTCAACAACTTTAGCCGTCTCGACCACAGGGGAGGGGGGGATGCTGACGTATATGAAATATTTAATGATATATTAAATAATCTAAAAGTTTATTTTTAACAGATAAATTTAATCCTTCCCTGTGGCCAAGATGATAAAGATAGTGACAATATTAAATCGAAAGCCAAAGGGTTCGGATCCCAGGCATAAAATCAAAATAAGAAGACCAATTTATAAAATTAATATTTAGATACTAAATCAAACAACCAACAAAAGATAGGGACGCCAATTAAAAAAAAAAAAAAATACTAACCTATATAATTAAATCTATTAATAATACTTAATCTGAAATGTTTTTTTTGCTTTAGGGCGCTGAGATTAGAGTTTTTTTGTTTGATATTTTGTTAGTTAAATTATATTGTATAGGTGGCACACGCTGGTTCTTGGGGACACCATCTGAGGTGGAAAAAAATATTAACCCATGTTTTGAAATATTCTATTCCCTAACAACTCTTATCAATCTTTTATATTATTAAAATATTTATTATCGTTATTTTTTAAAGTAATTTGATTTATTTAGAACTAAATTTCAAAAATATAATATTAACTGTTTAACTTCTTCCTAAACATTTAATAAGTATCACCAGTCTAGTAGAATATATTTGGTTATATAGATAAGAAACCGCTCTTCTTTTTCTTTGGTACGCAAACCTCCTCATGTTCATGGAAAGTAAAAATGACAAAAATAATCTTGAAAAAAAATGAAAATCAACAAATAAAGAACCCATGGAGCTTGGAGTAGTTGGCACCAAACGTCGCGGGTTCGGACCCCAGGCAGTCCGATAATTTTATTTAAGGCATTTGGATACCAAATGGCTTAAATAGAAATGCCTGGACCCCCAATAGATATATTAAAACATACGAGTATCATTAAAAGTCTTAAATGGCCTAAGTTGCCGAAAATACTGTGTGAATGTAAGTGTGAATGAGAAAAAAGTGTGAATGTTGAAAAAAAAAAGAATTTTATTTGAGCCACCCCCTTAAGGTCTCCTACACCTCTGCTATAAGTGATTCAATATTGACAACAAAATACTGAACAAATTCAAAGAAAATAAATAATCCAAAAGATTATGAAAATTTATATAGACAAAAAAAAGAAACAAAATTCCTTGGGCTCAGAAATATTTGCTAGTTCAACAGGGGCTCGGTTATTGATAAAATAATATGAATGCCTTTTTATTGAAAACCAAAATTGAATAGAGAAGTTGAAGGCATGGCAAAAGAGGGGATGTTTTGCGCGTGTGTAGCACCAAAAGCCGGATCAATGTTGATGCTGCGCCTCCTCATCTTAAAGAAAATCATGTGCTGAAGGCCAATGAAAACATCTCGAAAGGAATTCAATAAAATCCTATTCCGATTATGTAATTGGATCTTCTTCTTCCATGTATGGTCGAAAACAAAACATTTTTATTTATATTTTTTCAAGCATCTTTTTGGGAAAAAAAATTGTATATAATAAATCTTACAAAAAATTTGCTTTTTAAAAAGATAAATATTTAGGTAGATTTTCAATATTAAGGTCGTAGACAACTAAAAACATGTTTTGAGATTTTTAGATATGTTAATTCATTACTTGGAAATTTGTCAGATATAATAATTGCCGATCCCGCATTGCAGAAATAGGCGAACATAGAAGAATTGAAATTTTATAATATTTAATTATATAAAAAAAGTTGAAAAAATTATTTTTGCTTTTGGCCATTCTATAACCATCCTCTTCATATTTTTCAATTTAATTTCAGATAGAAAATTAATTTAAAATTCTATTAATAAATTAATTAAGATTGATTCAAGTTTAAAAATGGATTAGCATATTTCAATACCAAAAGTAATTATTTTTGAAATAGAGATTTTTTCAAGAAACTGATTGCATAATCAAATAAATATATACTCTTTTTTTAAATTAAACAGAGTGACAAAAATAAGTATGATTCAATTAGAAAGCGATAATTAGATGTAGAATATAATAAATCTGCACTAGTAAATGCATGTGAAGAATATAGTAAAAGTAAAAAAAATAAGAGAAAGTAAAAAAATGAACAACAAAGGGAATATTTATTATTTATTTATCTAAGAACCTACACAAATATCCAAAAAGATTATTTTTTGAGTTCAGAAATAGTGAATTTAATGTGAATTTTATTAATTTCAAAATATTCTACTTAAAAAAATATTCCTTTAATAAATTTACATGAAACTCACATGAATAAGTTTCGATTCGTAAATGAAAGAAAAATGATTTTATGAATATCAAAAAATATTGTTGCAGGTTTTTCTTTATAAGGGCTGAAAATTATTTTTACGAAATGAGCGGCAATACTTTCAAAAATGAATTATTGTTTGAATCAATAAAAATGAATACACAGTGGCGTTGCTAGAGTTTGTACAGCACGAAATGGTACTTCGGTTTACCGCCCTTTTCATCCCTTTAAGTTTTGTATTTTTTATATGAGTAAAAATTTGCATTAATCCGGAATTAACAGTGTTGGTAAAGAAAAATTAATATTAATGAAAAAAAGTCATTTGTATTATGAATAAAAATAAGAAAATAATTAAAAGAATAATTTTTTTTAAATAATTTACTTTGTTAAAAAGAACCCTGAATGAAATGAATAATTAATTACCTAAATGTCAAGAAGAATTTTGAAAGAATTGAGTATACGTATAAATTTACACTTGAAATTTCTTAAAAAACACCCTTATAGGGTCTGAACTCACCCGATGAGGGGCTTTGAGCAATCTGTGTACAGCAGCCAGCTGGTCCACAAGAGGCAGAGATGCACTGAACGTGTGCTCAGGTGGTCTTGGTGGTTCCGGGAATGTACTCGCATATGCAAATGGGTCTGTGTCATTCAAATACTGAACGCGACACGTAAGTTGAGACACAGCCGCCATGATCTTACCCCTATCACAGGGGTTTAATTATTAAATACCACTGAACTCACAATTATATATGTCAACAATATATTAGACAGGTATGCTACCACCTCGATGGTCGCCGGGGCACTGACTGAGGCAACTGTGAGACCGGTGCGGTGGCTGTGAGCGGGAAGCACTCTGGCGGACACCGGCCGAACCTTGCGCCCACGCGACCACCACCTGAGTCTAATCAATAAAAAACAGCATCTCGCCGATGTCAAGGGTCAGCCATGACAGTTGAGTCGACAAGTCAGGGGCCAAAGATGGATTCCATTTGCTACGAAACTCTTTAATTAAAATTAATAATATCTTGACATCTAGAAGAAGTTTCAATTAATCATTGAAATCTATGAAAAAATCTAAATTTAAAATTAAAATTTACCGTATTTATCCATGGAGAATTAAATATGTTGTTTATGGAGATTTGAATAAGTTGAGAACAAAGATAAATCTCATGTCGTAGGTGAAGTTAAGATTTTTTTATTAAGAGGTGAGTGTGGAGATTTTTAAAAATAAAAATTGAACTCTCTAAAGCAGTTTCCCAACCTAAGGCCGACGTGGTCAATTCGATTGTTGATGGGGCATTATATGTTTTGAAAATTTAATTACTGTGTTTTGTTGGATCGACAATTTCCTAGTAATTTCTTCCTAAAACCAATCATTCCGTAAAAATATTTTTTGTGAGTAGGCCCTATTTGTTGATGGTCCAAAAGCCCAATGGCTCATTGTCCGGTGGCCAGGTGCAAAGAGTAGCACCGATGCTCCGGAAAGGCTGGTGATCCTGGGTTCGATTCCCGGGGGTCATGGGGCGTTTTTCCCACCAACAAATAAACATACTCACAAATAAGTTAAATATCCGTAAATCTATGACTTGTCAAGCCTGAATCGAGGTAATTTAATTAAAATGTACCATCTATTGCAATAGTATTGAGAATAAAGCCCGGCAGTTAGGCAGCCCAAATGGTACCCGTTCACTAATATATTAAAAAGATAAATTTTTATGGTAATAAAGGCCGATCGCCCTATTGTCTGCTTTGAAAAAGATATTTCTTAGACAGACCAGCTGCCATTTGGGCTGCCTAACTTCCGGGCTTTATTCTCAATACTATTGCAATAGATGGTATGTAGACCCGTCTATATGTTAGCATTGGGGGGGGGGGGGGACATAGCACAAAAAAGGTTAGGAAACACTGTTCTTAAAAGAGAGTAAAATTTGTAACAGTTTAAACGTTTCGGTCTCAAAAAATAGTTTCATTTGTTCATAGGGTGTAGTTTTCTTTTTTTAGGTGTTTACAAAATCTACTAAAAATTTATCTAAAAAGAACTTTTTTGAAAAATTTAAAACAGAGAATGGTCCCGAATTAAGGAATAGAATTCATCCAATTAAAACTTGAAATGGTTCACACTGTTACATAAATTTTCTCAAAAAAATAAATAATTTTTTGAAAATTGATAGGGGGAAGAAATGAGTCAATGAGTTTTTATTCTCTTGAATGCCCATGTTTACGATACGGTCCTGTTTTCCTAATTACTTAATGCAACTGTTACTTATTAAATGTGTTTTTTGTACGCATGGTGGGTGGGTTTCTTTTATTTATTATTAAATAGAATTTTCTTATACTCATTCTTTAGATGTGGTTTGAGATAGAAAACAAACGATGAAACATCAAATAAACAATGACAAATCATTAAATGTCAATTTAGCATTCTGTCATTTTTGTTGTTGTTCAAAAAATCATTATTTACAACAAAGACTTATGACCTATGGACCTATGTGGTTCGTTCGCGAACAGTCAAAATACAATTTGAGAGTGCATGGCACAATATCAAAAATTAAAGAAATTTGGACGATGTTATGCATGAAGGAACCAAGCGCCATTAACCTAAATCCCCTGACATAAGGGACATTTCATTTGCACAATTGTAAACAAAACTAATGGCAATGACTTTTTTTTCTTGTTTTATACAAAAAAACTCTGGTGTGACTGGCGCTAGAGAGCGGTAAGAGAAAGTTGTGCACCGTGCTGGGGCACCAAATTTTTTGTATCGAGATATATTGAGTTGCCCATAACTTGCATTTCAAAATTTTTATCTCATATTTGGCTATTATATACAAAATAGAGAATCCTAAACAAATACAAAATTTCATAATAATTGGAAAACATTTTTTAAAAGTGTAAAAAAGTCAGAAAAGTACTTTTTGGCTGATTTTGTTCAAAAGCTTATTTAGAGTGTCCGGGAGGAACCTAACTTAAATATAAAATTTAAATCCGGTAGCTCTTCTTCCTTCATGCTAAAAATTGTTACACACACAAATGCACAGAAATACAGACAGACCAATTTGCAGGGCCCACTTTTTTGGACTCAGGGGACCTCAAAACATATATGAATTTATTCATGGTGTTCAAAGACCAAAATTCAAAATTGAGTTAAGCATGGAATATTGTTTCAAATGCTTTAATTAATAGTATTTTTTATGAAATATGTCCTAAAAAATTTATTTTTAATGTAAAAGCATAAAATTATTTTTACAATATTTCAATGCAGGATTTTACATTTTTCAATAATGATTTATGTACTTAACATGTTGTTTCGTAATACTTAATTTGAAAAGAACAATTTTTCATTTATGGTCAAGTCAAGACATCGTAAACAACTATACCTTGAGATATATTGTTGCGTTTATGCCCTAGTATTTTCAATTATGAACACCGCATCGCTATTGTTTAGAGGTATTTAATATAAACTCAAGAAAATATTAATTTTATTTATTTCAAATTTATATATTCAATACACTATTACTATATTCCATTTGTTGAAATTTAATACAAGTATTTCATAACCTACAAAAATTATAATTCATTTTTTAATTTCTTTTAGCCTAATTCTATAATGTTTTCTATCTTTTTCTATGAACTATATATATATATTTTCCAATTAACAATAAATTAATATCTTTTAATTGAGTTTTAACCAGTGTGATTTTAACAACCAATAAAAAGTTATTTACCAAATAATATTATATATATTTTTTCCCTTAAATAAACAAAAATCATTTTTTTTTGAAAAATGAGAAAATTTTCTCTGAATTCGTAGACGTCAAAATTTAATTTTTTGATATTATTCCTGATAATGAAAATGAAGATGAGGATGAGGATCTGTGCGATTTCGAAAAGACAACAAAATAAATAATATTAGGTTAGGTTAGGTTGAAGTGGGTAATATTAAGTCTATTTCATTATTATAACTTTGATTTACTGTTTCCAAGCTATTTATTCAGAAATTAATTGATGAGAAAATTTTGTTATCACTTTCTATTTAATTTTAAAATATTAATACTATTTAAAATTGATGAATGTGATTTTGATAAAAAGTTTCTATGCTACTAGTATTAAATATAAAGAGACTTTGAAGCATTTTTGCAAATATAATTGGACTTAGAGAATTTTTCAATCATGGGTCAATGGACTTTGAAGCATTTTTTACAAATATATATCCACATAGAGAATTTTGTAAAAATAATTTTTTATATTTTATTTTTTTCTCTAAATTAGTCGTATTTTTAGAGATAATTTATGAATATCTGCCATAATTACAGTATTTACTTCACAATTGACAAAAAAATGATATATAATCTAATAAAAACAATTTAAATCAGAAAACTTTAATGTTATTTTCTCAAAACTCGATATTTGCTTTACACACCATTAATAACAGGGTTCATATATCCATCAAAATATCGACATCG
This sequence comes from Euborellia annulipes, assembly GCA_023213315.1. Lineage (NCBI taxonomy): Eukaryota > Metazoa > Arthropoda > Insecta > Dermaptera > Anisolabididae > Euborellia > Euborellia annulipes. Next base: position 5,142 of record JAKCPI010025610.1, on the reverse strand, counting down.
AATTTTTGACATGATCGCAATACTTTCTCTGTCTATATATTTCATATATAGTGTAAGAGAAAGTAAAAAGTGCACAGAGCAATGTTGTGATTTAAATAGAGAGGTAGATCTTTTTTCCTACAAGATGGCTGTCTTATCTCAATTTCGATCATAATGACGCTTGGTTCTTTTATGCATAACATCGTCCATGTATTATTCTGTCAAATTTATGGATATTTAAACAAAATTCAAGTATTTTGCAGTTTAAGCTTTCACAGTTGTTATCATTAATAAAAGTACAAATAAACCACAGTTAAACCGAAAATCAAAATTCAAGTAATTAGTGGCGTCATTTTGCTTGGAGGGGGAAGGAGTCTTGAATTGTACAAATAATCTTTTAGTAAAAAAATACCTTTATCGTAACAAACTAAAGATTCTAATTATCTTGATGAAATTAATTTATTTACTTGCTGGAAGTTAGGCGACCCAAATGACAATATCTCTAATGAATTTATCCAGCCAGAGCTTCTAGGAGTTGGTAATTAGATTGACTATCTTGCAGCAAGTAAAAACGAACAATTTATTCACTGTAAGTTTTATTATTTATTATAAAATGCTTTAAGAGTAGAGAGACTATGAAGGACTCAGTAGGAGCTAAGATGGAAATAGCCAGTCATCGAACCAAGGTTTAGACTTTCTCAATATGCAAATCGTCTTCATTCACGGTCAAGGTTTTTTTATATTGATTTTTATGGTTTAAAATGAATTTTTTTTTTTATAAATTTATAGAATGATAAAAAAAGGGAAATATAATCCAAATAGATTAAATAAATTTGTCTCAAAATTGGTTCAATTTCGATTTAGTCAGCTTAGCACTACAACTAGCTATCTAGACAAGTCATTTTTTTTATTTTTAATTCATTAGTCGTCAACCCTTGCAATACATCTAAACCTAGTGGTAGGTTTAAAGTCAAAACCGAAAAAATTCAAGTTGCTTAGTTGTAGTACTAATATGATAATAATATAAAGTTCTTTATGAAGGTCAAATAAAATGATAATTCGAAAAGAAGAAATTCGGTAGCAGAGTGATAATTAACAGGAGCAGGTGAATGTAAGCAGTAATCAAAGAATAAAAATTTTATTTAAAAATCGTGGACTTTTCAGGAATGTATCGTTGAATCGAAACATCAGCAGATTGAAATACGGGTCAATTAAAAAAAAAAAAAAATACAGCCCAGGCACCTACTGCAATTCCCGTATGCAATTAAACATACATCTAATGGTATATCCATTGTATGAACCTACATGTTTCAATCTAGGCAACATTAAAATTATCGACCTGAAGATGGGAACGATGCGTTCCCGAAACGTCGACGATATTTAAATAAGGTTTTTATTCTTTGCTGGCTGCCTACATATCCACCTGTTCCTGACAAAGTAAAATTATTTGATTGTGATTAACAACTCTCCTCCCTCCCTCCCCCCCCCACTGGTTAGAGCTGTTTTAAAACAACAATAAATGTGCCTGGATCATATATATCGTAATTAGAATAATTTGAGTATCGTAAGTCTATATGGGCTAAGATGCCAAAAAGACTAAAAAAAAAAAACTCTCTTTTATTCATTATCGTTATGAATTCTCGTAATGAATACTTATTACGTTATTCATCTTAAGGCCATATTTTTACTTTCTAGAATATTAAATATATAGGCTAGTAGTTATGAGAACATATGTATTGCTAACACAAATACTACAAGTTGAGATTCCAAGGGAGCGTTTTGTGCTCTAAAAAAGAAATGATTTTCTTAAAATGGACAAGAAATATGAGGTGTAAAGTTTTTCATGAATACCTAAGCGACTAAGTCGCTTACGATGTTATAATAAGAAAAAGTGACACTATGAAGTTTATTACAGTACATTATATATATATTAGAAGAGAGGATTATAAAGCGAGTGAGTTGAGAGACGCAAAAAGACACGGAAGACCAAAGACCTGGTTCGAGACCTGGTCGTCCCAGCAAGTTACAGACTCATAAATTGTCAGGGCAGCCATTGCATCCTCAGCTGCACTTGTCCTTCGATTGAAGTGAACCCGGAACGGACGCTCTCCTCCATCAACAGACATATAGTCATTATGACTTGTACGATTGAAATCTACAACAGCTCGGACAACATTGTGTTTTTGAATGTTTAATTAACTATTAGTTTATTTTCTATCGACCACCAGTGGGGAGACAGTTACATGTGTTTTTTTTTAAGACTGATTTTGCATTGTCAAATACTCATCTTTATTATTAATCAATTTTTACTTTCTCTTACCTCTATATAAGTTAATATATATAGAGAGAAAGTATTGGATTCATGTTAAAAATTCGATGTCGAGATTTTGATGGATATATACGTTTTGAGCTCCCCTGAATACAAAAAAGTGGTTTTCGCTACATGGTCTGTCTGTGAGTCTGGGTTGGATTTAAAGCATGAAGGAATTGAGCCAGGAGATTGAAATTTTATATTTAAGTTAGACACCAACCTAGGGCGGGAAAATAAGCTTTTGATCAAAACCGGCCAAAAAGTACTAGTACTTTACTGATGTACTTTTTCACTTGTCACACCAGATTTTTTTGTGTCGAGATGTCGAGATATATTTAGTTTCCACCCATATATTAGAATTTAAGATGTAAAATTTATAAACATGGAAAATATTTATAATTTGTTACCATGGTAACCATTTCTCCTAACTTTCCTATGAAGCACAAGAGTAGAGCGTGCTTCAAACAATTTTGAGGGCAAAATGAAAATATACATTTTAAAGAGCAGCTAAAAAATAATTGATTTTTGAACCTCATTACTCTTACAAATTTTAAAATAAATTTAGACATCTAGACTACTAAATAACAAATTTTGATAATAATATAGACATTAAAATAATAAATTTGAACTAAACAAATTATGATTTAATAGAGTCGTTTGTAAAGTCAAATCACGATCTGGGGAGTAACAAAGGCCTTGTGCAATACAAGTGAAAGTATGCGAAATGAGTTCATAATGAATCATCTAAGAAGACTGCATCGTGAGTTATGGACCATGGACCCTAAATCGCTCTTAGAAATTGAAGATTCATTGGTGGTCTTTCTGGAGAAGTATTTCAATTAAAGATTGGGAATATTTTTTTCTTTTTTGGATTTTTACGCAATTTAAATATTCAATTTCTAGTCTATTAAATAGACCAAATAACATACTTAATATGCTAACAATCAATATTTATGCCATTTTTATTTGCTAAAAATTCAATAAAATGTTAAAAAGCTAATAAGGCTTAATTATCTAGTAAAATGCTCACAAAATGTAGGCTAATAAATGAAAACAAATGAATTTGTTTCAGGTCAAAGGCAAAAAATAAAATAAATCAGTCATTAAAATCTTTTATCTAAATGAATTCAATTAATTGAGAAAAATCTCAAATTGTTTAACTTTGTTCCTTTTTGTTGTTATTTCAGAGTGCTACTTAACTACTGGTAAATGTCTATTTTATCCATTTTTTTAATTATTTCAAAACACTAAAACCAAAAGAGCTTTATTTTTTCCTCATTTTTAAATACAAACGGTTGTTGACTTATATTAACAGAAATATGCTAAAAGTGAGTAAATATGCAGTTAACAAGAATAAAATTTATTATGTTCTTGTCTATGAAACAATGAGCTTGAAATAACGAATAGGTAAAAAATAAACATTTAAAAACCAAAAAGGTTTATTTATATGATAATGAAGATTTATTCAAGAGTTGAGATTTTTTGATAATATCAAAAATTATCTCCATGGAAGATCTCTTTTATACTGTATATTAAAATAAAAATATTATTTTAAACAAAAATAAAAATAAATCATATTTAAATGGGAATATATGCATGTAACAAAATGAAAGTAAAATTTTTGATCTTGCCGAAATTGTATTCGTAAAACGTGAATTGAATTATAAAATAGTGTTTATAAGATGATTCATAGGAACACAAACAGAAGAGGTCAAAATGACCATTAAAGAGAGATAGTGGTCATGGAGAATTTTATTATTTGCTCGAGTTCGGGATCTTTGATTGTAGCAACATTATTAATATATTGGCAAAAGCGAGGGCCCGACCTCAATTGATGTCCACTGTCTGTGCTCGTTTGGACATTTAAACAGTGGCGTAATCGGTTCTGGTTAAATAGTCAATTTCGCCTATAAACAACAAACCCATAATTCGCATAATTCGTGATTTTATTAATCCGACGTGTTCAAACGACCTCTTGAATTAACCTTCTCTTGTTGATTTTGATTATTTTGTTTTGGTGGTCTTTGCTATTCGTCACTATTATAAATACTCGGGATTAATTGAATCGAATAATGAATGAAGAGTTGACCATTTTCAATATCATCATTTATTAAATTAATGTCAATGTCACTAATCTATTATTATCCCAATTAAAAAAAAAAAAAACAGATGGTCAAATTTGTTAAACAAATAGAAATTGATTCCGGAAATTGTCCGTCAATTTCAATTGTTGAAAGTAAAGAACTTTGAAAAATACTTATTGAACGATATCAAATTAGAAGAATTGAAAACGTGACCTATTCGGGCAGAGAAGTTGACAGCCGGACACGATCCCAGGAAATGCTTGGTGAAGACGGATTCTTTGACGAAGTCACGAGTCACGAGCAAATCGAAAAAACGGATAAGCTCTTCAGAAAATCAGGGTGGGACTTTAATTACGAATGAAGCAAATAAAAAAAAATGTTATCGAAATCAATAAATGAGGTACCGCTTTGTTAATATTCATTGCAAAAAATTTTATATGTAATTTAAAAATAGCATTGTTAATATTTTAATTATTTTTAGTACCGTATATAAAATGATATAGGTACTGTAATTAAGGGGAGCATATAAAAAAGTAGTAATTAATTCAAATGAAAAAGTTCTATTGCCCCATCCTCACAAAAAACTATAAAATAGGCCTATAAATATTCTAATAGCAAAAAATTTCAAATCGGCCAGACCCTCACAAACGGGCTGTGCAGCTAGCAAATCAATAACCAAAAAAATGTATTATTTATTAATTCTGCTTCCTGAGAAAAAAAACTTCGTTCAAATGTTTTTCCCTGACATTTCGAAACTCGTAAAGAACA
>JAKCPI010025609.1:0-25635 GCA_023213315.1 Euborellia annulipes | reverse complement strand
GTTGGACGACGATATTCAAAGAAATTCGAACCTCTCGAGTCAAATGCCATCCAGGAAGAAATTTATTTGTAAATTTTAAATACAAGTTTATTCAGAATGACAAACTTGCATAAACTTCCAGCTGTTTTTATTTCAATATACTAAACGAACGAATGGAAATATTCTTCTCTCAACTTGCTCATCACAAATCTCAACCATATCTGGGAGATCAGATCTCTTTACAAATAGAAATTGATGGATAACCAGCAGGAACAAATTCAACTTTTGTGAGATACCCATCATCAAGATCTTTATTTTACTAAACTAAAGAGAATAATCTCGGAAGAATACAAGCAGCTCGACAGAAGGGCATCTACTCAATGGTTCGAAGAGCTTTAAGAAGAAGGGGCTCTTCGGGGAGCTTGGAAAGAACCTCAACGCGCTGCTCCCTAGAAACGATGTCCCATCTAAAAGTCACGGCCACTCCTTCCAAATTAAACAAAAAGAATCAGCTTTGGGTTCATTTATAAAAAAGTTGGATTTTCGAATAAAACTTAAAGATTGAAATTTTAAAGAAAATCCTCTTATCACCCCGAAAGAATCGTTAAAATGGTTCAAGAGGTACTGACCATAGGCGCAACCAGGGGAGGGGGGTTTAGGGTTTTAACCCCCCCCCCCCCAGGAGATAAAAAAATCAAAATATATATATTACAAATAGAAAAGAAAAAATATAATCATTTCGGTTCCGCAAAAGAGGAAATGTTCCGCGGGCGGCGCATGGAAAAAAAATTTGGTTCCGCGGGCGGCAAAAAATTTAGCGTCTCTAAAAAAAAGGTAAAATATTTTTACGGACTGGAAAAAATTTCCCCGCAAGGTAAAAAAACTTCGGTTCTGCGAAAAAAAAAATTTTTCACAGAAAAATATTTGAGATCAGCCCCCCCCCCCCCCCCAGGAGCAAATCCTGGTTGCGCCACTGGTACTGACTATACATTTAGGGCATTTATTTCATTTCATTCTCTATTAAAATAGATCTTTTTTTTTAATTTACATTATTTGTTCATTAAATTAATAGTTAGATCTATTTTATTATAGACACATGCTGCTATCTAGAGGCAAGTCGCTGAAATAGCTTACTCCGAAATGTGCTGCTCCCTTACGGCTATCTATACAATTAACTATTTCTGACATGTGCTTCTATCTGATGGCCAATCATTGAACTTCAAATTATTTACTTTCCAGGTAATATTCAATTGAAAGAGATTCTTTCCTTTTTTTTTCTGAAATAAATAATATCAATTTTTTTTAATAAAATAAAAGGAAAATTATTTTTTTTAACACACCTCCACCACAATGTAAAGTCCAAAAACATAAAAACAAAATTAAAATAAGAACAATCTCTAGAAAGAAATTTTGTGAGGGGGGAAATGGAAGTTTTAGATAATCCCTTCTTAATAGATATTTAATTATTTAATAAATACGCCTCAAATAATTAATAGAAAGTTTTTTTTTTAATTTATACTCCACATTTTTTTTTTTAAACATTCACACTGTCTTTTCGGCAACTCAGGCCATATAAGACATTTACGATAACCGTTATTCATTTAATATACATATATGGGGTCCAGACATACTTATTTAAGCCATTTGGTATCCAAATGGCTTAAATAAAATCATCGGACTGCCTGGGGTCCGAACCCGCGACATTTGGTATACGAGGTTAGCACGCTAACCTACACCAAGCCCCGAGGGCATACTCCACATTATATATTTTAATTTTTTTTTTTTTTTTTTTAATTTATGCGGATTCTACTGTATCATGTTGGTTTTTCTCATTTTTTTATCGCAAAGTATCGAGTACCTACTCGGTATCGGATTGAAAAAGTATCGATACTTACTCGTATCGGTCAATTTTTTCGTACAATTAAAAAGAAGCAAAAACAGCAGGCAAGTACTTAGGGCCTATATTATCAAGATTCGCGGCAGGAACTTTGAAGCCAGGAGATTAAATAAAAATCTTTTATTTAATTTCTATTTGCTGGACGTTTCGGTCGCCAATCATGACCTTCATCATCGGAGACCTCCAAGTATGATAATATTTTTGTACAAATCAAAGTAAAAAAAGAAATTGTATGGCTTTAATTTCAATTATACCAGATGGCTTAAATAAAAAATGCCTAGACCCTATATATATAAATTCATAAATAACGTTTATCGTAAATGTCTTATATGGCCTGAGCTGCCGAAAAAGACAGTGTGAATGTGTGTGTGAGTGTGAGTGTGAATGAGAAAAAAAAAAAGTGTGAATGTTTAAAAAAAAAAAAAAAAAAAAAAAAAAAATTTCAATGAATATTAAAATACCTAAGATCGTGTATATAATCGTCAATATTAGCCCTAGTGAAGGTTGGGATTTGCGACCAGAAATGCCGGCAAAATAGAATATTTAAAAAATTTTTGGCTTAATCTCCCTGGCTGAAAAGTCCCTGAGAATCTTGATTAAATCTCCACAATCATAAAAACAACAAGTTCTTAAAAAAAAAAAAAAAACGACGGCTAAAAAAAATATTCAGTTTTAGATGTACTACCAAAAACAATAATTTTCAAGATGTTTCCACTGTTGAATACTCCAATAATAAAAATTAGAATACAGCGGTACCAACCATTCCACTCATTTCTATTGTGAATACGAACAAATCTACGTAAATGTTCGTCCGACCAAACTAATCATCGCGTACGTGGACCGAGTATCGATACGAGTATTTTTTGACCGATACTTACTTGGTACTCGATTCCAAAGTATCGATTCCAAAAGTACTTGGTATCGAAAGAAAAGTATCGAGTAAGTACTTGTATTTACTCGTATCGTTTCATCCCTAGCTACGAGGTTGAAATTTTATATTTAAGTTAAACACCCCGGGACCGGAAAAATAAGCTTTTAATCAAAATCGGCCAAAGAGTACTAGTACATTACTGATGTACTTTTTCAGTTTTTTTCGATTTTCTCAAAATTTGCTCCAACGATTTTTTTTAAATTCAAAAAATCAATTATTTTTTAGATGCTCTTTAAAATGTATATTCTCATTTTGCAATTGAAATCTTCTGAAGACCACTTTACTCTTGTATTTCATAGGGAAGGATAGGAGAAATGGTTGCCATGGTAACAAAATATAAATATTCTCCCATACTTATAAATTTTACATCTGAATTCCAATGTTCCGTACTGTCGGGAACTAAATATATGTCGACACAAAAATCTGGTGTGACAGCACAGAACACAACTTTCGATTACCGAAGGTAAGAGAAGTTGTGTGCTTGTGCGCCAGTCACACCAGATTTTTACATCTTGAATTCAATTGTACCCTACTGTCGGAAACTAAATACATGTCGTCACAAAAAATCTGGTGTGACAGGCACAGTACACTACTTTCGATTACCGAAGGTAAGAGAAAGTTGTGTGCTGTGCGCCGGTCACACCAGATTTTTTATCTAGGACTCTCTATTGTGTATAAAATGTTCAAATATGAGATTACAATTTTGAAAAAAAACATAGTTTATTTCAAGCAGTCAACATTTACAATCTACAATTTTAGTGTAAGGAGGAGAGACCGCAATTTCATCGATCTGGCTGCTCTGGTTTTTAAGCAATCGTGTTCACATACACACAGACATAATTGAAGGGGTCGGGCGAATATAGTGCTAACCCTCAAGTATGACAAACCCGACTTTTCAGCACCATCAATTGTGCAAAAGTCTGTACTATTTGTAAAATTTGTTTCTCAGCCTCGTATTGCCATTAGAGTGCTCTAACATGTAGCAAACAATCAAATTCCTATTGGTTTCTGTTTGTTTACAAAGTTTAAAAATTCAAATATCTCATAACTATATATTTGTGGGTTCAGTATGTATATACATTTGAGACTTGGCCGTGTTGACTGATGAGCATCTGACAACTGATATGCAAATTTTGTATATTTTTTATATAATTTTTAGGAACCGACCGAATATTCGGTTTCGGTTACGGTTTCGGCCAGTTTCGGACAAAAAATCCATGGTTTCGGCCGTAGTTTTTTGTTTCGGCCAAAAAGTGGCCGAACCTTTCGGCCGGCCGAAACCAGAGTCTGAAAAAATGGGATGAGACTCGCATGCAAAAAAAAAAAAGGTCAAATAATTTGCACTTGAGGGAGAAAAAATTCTTAGTCTCCCTAAAAAAGGTAAAATGATTTTCACGGGAGGGGAAAAAAATTCAAAAAAAAAAAAGGCAAAATGAAAAAAATTTTTTATAGGAAATACAAGTTTCGGTTTTCAGTTACGGTTTCGGCCGAAACTAAGGTTGAGGCCGCCAATATTCGGTTTCGGTTTCCGCGGCTGAAAATCTTGTTTCGGTCGGACCCTAATAATTTTGTATATGTTTATATATAACAACTCTCATCTGCATCTCAATGGTGTGCATCTTGAGATTGCCAATAATGTAAGATCTGATGTTTTTTATAATTTAAAAAATATTTTATGTTGTTGTATTACAATTATTATTTATGCTCATTTCAGCTCCTAAAGAACTGATGATGGTTTTAATTCTAATTAAACCCGAAACGTTTTCTGATTGGAGATTTTTATTCGATAGAGGCTCATTTTGGCTGACATCCTCTCTTCCTTCATCATTCAAATTGCTGAACAGCCACTTCTATTATCTGAACAAAAAACGTCGTTGTTTATGTGGGATCACCACTTAGGCGATGTCTGTTTTTAATTTTTTTAAAGACATTTTTACGAAAACGGACATGTTCTCTTGAACACAAACTTAAACCCACTCAACTTTTTTCCATTCTGACTCATATTCAATTCGAAACAAAAATAATTAGTTATACTTTATAGAGTTCTGATTAAATGATGAATCAGATGCAAGATACAAATTCTTTTCTCCTTGTTGCTTTTTTTTCTTTTTTCTTTAATCAAATATTTCGGACTTGGAAATTTTTATTTTAGTCATCATTCTTTGTCTCTTTCTTCTAAGATATTTTAATGAGCACGAAAGAAAACATACAGATTGAGAGAGAGAGTGAGGGGGGAATAAAAATGTTGAACATTTTTCAAAGAGAAAATGCCGATTCTTAAATTTTAATTGGAACAAACCTTTGAGGGACGCCTGAATCTTTTTACCTTGCCGCATTTTAAGGCCAATTCGAAATAATCATTTTTATATTCATCTTTAAACACTTTTTCTTTTATTCGAAAATTGGACAATATTTCATTAGATTTTATTGAAATTATTATTTTTACTTTCTCTTACATATATGGACCCTGTTTCGCATTAGTGTGTCAAGCGCCAGCTACCGAGATTTGAGAAAATTAACATTAAAGTTTTTTGTTTTTATTGGATTATATATAATTTTTTTTTTGTCAATTGTGCAAGTAACAGTCCTCTAAACCGCGCACTTGGTTCGTTACGAGAACAACTTCATAAAAAATTTTATTCCTTTATATAAAAACAAAAATAAAAATTTTCTATAATTCATTTACTTATACAGTATACGATACTCATTTCCTCATATCGTATAATGAATATTGCTACAGGCAATCGGACCACTACAATAAAAAATTTTTATAATGATAAATTAAAATGAAATGAAAAGGGTGCTTTACTTTCTCGTATAGAATATAAAGAAAAAGTATAGTAATCGTAAAAATAATTTGACTTCGAGATTTTGATGTTTCTCCACGTTTTAGACCTCCCTGAGTCCAAAAATACCATTTTGGGCATTATGTCTGTGTGTGTGTGTGTGGGGAACACGATTGCTTAAAAACCAAAGCAGCTAGATCGAGGAAATTTGGTATATGCTCCTTACAATAAAATTGTAGATTTCTATCAACTTTTGGAGTAAATACGTCACTTGGAAGTAGTACTTTACTTAAAATGTTTTTTCAAAAATTTTGAAATTTTCAATTTCTTTGTTATATTATGATAAAATACTCAATTTTAAAAAGTTTTTATTCTTTGATATTTTTCCGAAAACGGAATAGTTTTTGAAATAATCACAGAAGAAAACAACATTTTTCGTAAAAGCAAAGAAAAATCAAAACAAAATCATACAGGTGTCATTAAAAAACATGTAAATATAAACAAATTCATATACCGAATTTCATCGAACTGGCTGTTTGCGTTTTTAAGCAATCGTGTTCCCCCACACACACACACACACACACACTGACATAATTCCAAAAGAATATAAGAGAAAGTTTTGGAGAAGTCATTTCCGATTTTTTTTTTTTTAATTTTTTAACTTCTTTCCTATGGCAAAAATTTTTTTTTAGGTTAATTGAGGGTATTTTTTTAAAAAAATTAGGGTGTAATTTTGCAAAATTAAAGGTTTCCATCCCCTGTAATCATAATAATATCCTCACTAAAGAATTTTTTTAACTTTATTTATTTATTTAAAATATTTTTCTTTTTTTTTTTTTTTTGCTTTTTGTAATTTATGAACTTCCTGTAGTCTCGTCATTAAATGTTGTTGTCATCATCATCGAGTATAGCAAGTATGAATGTGTTAGAGATGCATCCAATGCGTTCATTAAAGTTTCTTCTACTTCTTCTCGTTTTTTTTAGCTGTTAGCTTGTTAGCTAATTAGATCCAAATACCGAAAGCAATCGCTCTCTTTTACTCTCGGAAATATCTAGAGATAAAAAAAAAAAAAAAATGTGAATTTTAATCACTGCAAAGTGAAATATTTCATTTATTAAAACTAAATAAATTTTAATGGCTTCTAGTTTTTATTTTTATTTTTTTTTTGTTAATAATAAATAAGCAAATTTAATTAAATTTGTTTTTTAATATTTTTGAAAAAAAAAAAAAAAAAAAAAACGCAAACTTTGTAATCGTTGCACCGATCTAATCGGGATCATTAAAATGACTGGCTGTTTCAAATGTGTTTATATATAGGGGATAGCCAGATTTTAATTATTAAGGTAAATCATTAAATCATTATTTATTTGCTCCTGGGCAGTAGCAATGTCTTGAGCTAGAGGTCTAAGATTCACATCCCTTCCCTTCACTGGAATTGGATAACAATCAATTGAAATAAATAGGGACTAGATGACGAAAAAGACCAAACAATATCCGTCGAGGGTGGATGACTGGGGGGTGGGAAGTCAGGAAGAGTTATGTGCTTGCAAAAATATAAAAATAAAATAATTTATTAAAAATTTATAAAAAAAAGAAAAAAATTTATTTGAATTGAAGAAAAATTTATTATTATTTTTTTTTATTATTATTATTGAAAAATATATTAAAAAAATCTGGTATGACTGGCGTACAGCACACAACTTTCTCTTACCTTCGGTAATCGAAAGTTGTGTTCTGTGCTTGTCACACCAGATTTTTTGTGTCGACATATATTTAGTTCCCGACAGTACGGAACATTTGAATTCAGATGTAAAATTTATAAGTATGGGAAAATATTTATATTTTGTTACCATGGCAACCATTTTTCCTATCTTCCCTATGAAATACAAGAGTAAAGTGGTCTTCAGAAGATTTCAATTGCAAAATGAGAATATACATTTTAAAGAGCATCTAAAAAATAATTGATTTTTGAATTTAAAAAAAAAAATCGTTGGAGCAAATTTTGAGAAAATCGAAAAAAACATGAAAAAGTACATCAGTAAAGTACTAGTACTCTTTGGCCGTTTTTGATTAAAAGCTTATTTTGTCGGTCCCGGGGGGGTGTTTAACTTATATATAAAATTTCAACCTCGTAGCTTAATTCCTTCATGCTTAAAATTGAACACACACCCACCCACACACCCACAGACAGACCATGTCGCGAAAACCACTTTTTTGGATTCAGGGGACCTCAAAACGTGAAGATCCATCAAAATCTCGACATCGAATTTTTGACATGAATCCAATACTTTCTCTCTATATATATATTACATATATACATAGGTAAGAGAAAGTAAAAAAAGCAAACAAAGGAAAGAGGGAAAAGGAGATTTGTGTCTTCTTCGGTCTTCGTAAAATGAGTGGTGTTTCGGTCCCAAGTGTTTACCTACGTCCGGGCGCAAGTGAATCGATTAAACGTTTCGGTCCTCTTCTGGATATGATTTGGCGTGGTCAGTTGTCTCCTGACCAGAAGATGAGAAGAGGAGGCGGCCCAGTAGCCGACAACCGATTATTGTAGAAGAACTGAGGGCTTTGCCAGCTCGTAAACGAGTGATCGAGGAAGATGTTGGCGGCCCAACAGCCGATAACAGATTATGATGGTCTTCTTTCGCCACAAATCCACCTGCTCTCACTTGGGGAAGGGAAAGAAGGGATTTGTCATTGGGCCTTTGTATGCCAAATGCCGAAGGAGAGCGTTTCGGATAAAATTTATTCGTCTATTCTGGCTTATATTGTCATTTGTCAGAAAATAATAAATTCTCTATTTTTCTCACGAAATACTGTGTCGTATATCCCCAGCTTTTATCTATTTATTATTATAATAAATAATTAAATTTTTCAATATTGAATGAGATTTCTCTTGTTGTATTTGTTGCTGTTGTTTCGTGTTTTTTTCTGCCCAGAAGCAATCTCTCTGCTGGCAAGCCCCGCGGGGATTCTAATGAATCGCCAGGGCGGTTCTTGTCACGATTGGACCCCAGCTAAGGTTGAAAATGCACGCAACAACTCAACAACAACAACAACAACAGCAGCTAGTAGTCGAGAGGAAACTGCTGCTGCTCCCTAAAGGTTGTAGCCTCAAGGTCCTCTTAAAAAAAAAAGAGAGTTCCGCCCTTTTGGCCTTCATCATCATCCCTCCTTTGTGACTTACTGAATTACGATATCGAAACGTCACTTCATATTTAGAACAGAATTTTTTGTTCTAAAGAGAACGCTGATTAGAATTCTCCGTCTTTGTCTTTATTCAATTATTATTTTTCAAAGAGATAATTGAATCGTGTCATGTTATTTATACTCACGTCTCTAAACATTCAAAATGTCGTTAAATAGGCCTTTAATGATTGAAAATTCATTTAATCTAAAATAATAAAAATCTGTGTGACTGGCACACACACAACTTTCTCTTACCCTTCGGTAAGAGAAAGTTCCACTGTCTTCACACCAGATTTTTTGTGTCGAGATATATTTAGTTTCCGATACACCTTAGTTTCAAACTTCATTTTAAATGTTGACTCTTCAAATAAACTATGTTATTTTTCAAAATTTTAATCTCATATTTGGACATTTTATACACAATATAGAATCGTAAATAAATACAAAATTTCATAAGAATTGGAAAAAATTTTAATCCTAAAAGTTCCAAGGGGACCCCCTTTTGAATCGAAATTAACATACAAATCCCTATAGGAAATTAACATTCCAAATCGAAGATAAGGTAGAAAAATTTAAAACGTAGAAAGAGAGAAGATAGTTTTGTGTGAGAGAGAGATATGTTTTCTCCGAAAAAAATGGCGTTTAAATAATAATTGATTTTTAATCTAATAAAAAGAAAAGATTTAAATTCGTTACATCACCATTTATTTCTCCTATCTTTCCTATGACACAAGAGTAAAGTGTTTCAGAAGATTTCAACGCAAAATGAGAATATACATTTTAAAGACATCTAAAAATAGTTCATTTATGAATTTAAAAAATCCTTGGAGGGAATTTTGAGAAAATCGAAAAAACTGAAAAAGTACATCAGTAAAGTACTAGTACTTTTTCCGATTTTGTTCAAAAGCTTATTTTGAGATTCTTCAAAGTACCTAAGTTAATATAAAATTTCAATCCCTAGCTCAACTCCTTCATCTAAAAAATGTCCACACACACACACACACACAGACCAATTTACCCACTTTTTACTCAACCTCAAACATTATATCCATCAAAATCTACATCGAATTTTACATCCAATACTTTCTCTCTCATTCATAAAAAAAAAATATACAGGCCATCCATTACGTGAACCTCTAACCTATCCTCTGTTTGACAATGGACCATTTGAATTTTTTGAATTTTTAAATTTTTAAAAGCAATAGACGTTATTATAAAATTTAATTTTTTAAAGTAATTAAAGGGTTTAGTGGAAGATAGTCATAAGCCAACATTTTGTAATTTTTGTGATATTCATGCCATTGCATACTTTAAATATTCCTCTTTAATACAACACAAAGAAGTTGCTTGATTTTACAATAGTTGGTGACACATAATAATAGTCCAAGAGCTGACGACAAAAATGGGCAAGAGGGGCCGCGAGAAAAATTTTCAGGGTCGCCAAATTTAAAGAACGTTACATAATAAAAAGACATTTCAGAAATAGTTTCATTTTAACTACGTTGACAATTAAAAAAAAACCTCTACTGTCTACTCAAGGGTCGCGATAAATTTCTTCAAAAAAATGGGGGTCGCAAATGAAAATAGGTTGCGCACCACTGCTCTAGAGTCAGCACTTCCAGTCTTTGGCGGGAATTAGCCAGTAAAGTTACGGGAAGATGGTTTTTCGCTAATATCTCAAAACCTATGCGGTTTTCCGCAAAAATTCATCTATACAAAAATTATTATTATTATTGATATAATCGAAATTAAATTACAAACAAAAATGGTCAAGTACAAACTACTACTAAACTAAAAAATAAAATTGTTATATTATTTCAAAGATGAAATTATTGACCAAAAGTAGAAAGAATTATCAGGTCAAAGATTTTTATTAAAAACTACGTTTCGATCCTATAAATAATTAATAATAATAGAAAAGTTATGGTTAAGAAACAAGTTCGTAGCCAGATATTTAATTTTAAATATTGACGCAACTGCTGCTATCTGAAATATTTTGTTTTTTTCACGTTTTTATAAACCACATTTTTTTTTTAAACATTCACACTTTTTTCCAATCACACTCACACTCACACACGCATTCACACAGTCTTCTCGGCAACTCAGGCCATATAAGACTTTTACGATAACCGTTGTAATAAATATATCTATGGGGGGGTTCAGGCATTTCTATTTAAGCCATCTGGTATGCCACATTTTTAAAATCAGTTCAATTCATTGCTTTCCAAATTAAAATATAGAGGTTTTTAGAATTGCAGAGGGAATGTCCACTTTAAGGCAACTCAATAGACAGACCTCCGTAAATGGTTGCCTACGCATAAGGCTCTAAAGGCAGGTAGACCTCTGGGTGGGGATTTAATTGTGGCGCTCGCTGTACATAATCACGCTAAAGTGAACAATAGTTCACAAAGGTTCTGGAGATATAGAGGGGGTAAAGTTTGACGATTGTCATGGTAACACGGTGGGTACCGAAGGGTAAGAGAAAGTTGTGTGTTGTGCGCCATTCACATCAGATTTTTATTCACCTAATCGTTCGTCAGCCACTTTTCATATAATAATTTTGAAAATGGCTAAACGTGACGTCACGCTGCCCTGGGCGTTTTGGTTATCTATTATATTCGTGTAATATAAAAAAAAAACTACGTGTAAAAATAAATTAAATTCGACTATCCGTTATTTTATCTCAATCATTCTAATTCCGAGTGGAAAACAAACTCCGTTTGGCACCATTTGATCTTTCGACATTGATTGAATGACTTCGCTTTCATCATTAGCTACTATTCGTTTCCAGAAAAAACCACAACCACAAAATTAATCAATCTGCTTCTTCTTTTTTTTTTTTTTTTTTTTTGAAATATAAAATGTCCAAAAATATTAATTTTTTTTTTTATTTAGATTTTTATCTAATCAATGATTTACTTGAAAATTAAGTTTTTTTTTTTTTTAATAAGGAAAACTCGAATTTTTGTCAGAGACCTAGAATGAATTTTTGAAAGAAATTCAATTGATGTCATACCTATTTTCTTAAGAAAGAATAGCGGGAGGGGGGGGGAGAGGTTTTTTAATACTATGCTAACGTCAAAGCTGTCTCCTACTGACGAAAATATGATTGGTGTTATATCTATACCTAAAAATCTGGTGTGACTGTTCGCAGAGAACCCAACTTTCTTTTACCTTCGGGAATCGAAAGTTGTGTTCTGTGCTTGCCCCCCACCAGATTTTTTTGTGTCGAGATATATTTAGTTACCACCGATATATTAAAATTCAAGATATAAAATTTATAAACATAGAAAAATATTTTGCTACCATGGCAACCATTTCTTCTATGAAGTACAAGAGTAAAATGTAAAAAAAAAACTGAAAAAGTACATCAGTAAAGTACTAGCACTTTTTGGTCGATTTTGATTAAAAGATTATTTTCATGCCTCAGGAGGGGGGGTCCTAACTTAAATATAAATTTTCACCCACCTAGCTCAATTCCTTCATGTATTAAATTGAACACAGACAGACCATGTTGCGAAAACTACTTTTTTGGATTCAGGGGGCCTTTAAACGTGTATATCCATCAAAATCACGACATCGAATCGGTCACTCGTTCTAAAGTTGAGCTTGTCATGTTGCTTTTATTGATACGATTTGATAAAAATGAGATTTCAAACCTTCCTCTCTGTATTTATTTCGTATAAATGTGCATATGTGTGTGTATCGTTCGTTTCGGGATAGGAGAACTTTTCTCAAAGATGAACTGTCATCAAATTAATTCAAAGAATAATTGATAGGTCTAACTATTTTTGAAAACTATTTATTTAACTAATATGTTTCACTTACACTATTTCTTTGATATTTTACTTTCTCTTACCTCTATATATAGGCCTATTTTAATATATAGAGAGAAAGTACCGGTATTGGATTCATGTCAAAAATTCGATGTCGAGATTTTGATGGATCTTCACGTTTTGAGGTCCCCTGATCCAAAAAAGTGGTTTTCACGCCATGGTCTGTCTGCCTGTCTGTGTGTGTCTGTTCAATTTTAAGCATGAAGGAATTGAACTAGGAGGTTGAAATTTTATATTTAAGTTAGGCACCCCCATGGGACGTAACACGAAGCTTTTGAACAAAATCGGCCAAAGAGTACTAGTACTTTACTGATACACTTTTTCAGTTTTTTTCTAAATTCGCTCCAACAATTTTTTTTCAAATTCAAAAATCAATTTTTTTTTTTTGATGCTCTTTAAAATGCATATTTTCATTTTGCCATGGAAATCTCCTGAAGACCAATTTACTCTTGTACTTCATAGAAAAGATAGGAGAAATGGTTGCCATGGTAACAAAATATAAATATTTTCTCATAATTATAAATTACTTTCTCTTACATATGTATATATGTAATATATATATATAGAGAGAAAGTATTGGATTCATGTCAAAAATTCGATGTCGAGATTTTGATGGATCTTCACGTTTTGAGGTCCCCTGAATCCAAAAAGTGGTTTTCGCGACATGGTCTGTCTGTCTGTGTTCAATTTTAAGCATGAAGGAATTGAGCTAGGAAGTTGAAATTTTATATTTAAGTTAAACACCTCCCTGGGACCGGAAAATAAGCTTTTAATCGAAATCGGCCAAAGAGTACTAGTACTTTACTGATGTACTTTTTCAGTTTTTTTCGATTTTCTCAAAATTTGCTCCAACGATTTTTTTTAAATTCAAAAATCAATTATTTTTTAGATGCTCTTTAAAATGCATATTCTCATTTTGCGATTGAAATCTTCTGAAGACCACTTTACTCTTGTATTTCATAGGGAAGATAGGAGAAATGGTTGCCATGGTAACAAAATATAAATATTTTCCCATACTTATAAATTTTACATCTGAATTCAAATGTTCCGTACTATCGGGAACTAAATATATGTCGACACAAAAAATCTGGTGGACAAGCACAGAACACAACTTTCGATTACCGAAGGTAAGAGAAAGTTGTGTGTGTGCAGTCAGACCAGATTTTTTTACTTCTTGAAATTCGAATGTATCTTCTGTCGGAAACTAAATATATGTCCACACAAAAAACCTCGTGTGACAAGCATAGAACACAACTTTCTCTTGCCGAAGGGTAAGAGAAGTCGTGTGCAGTGCGACTAGTCACTCCAGGATTTTTTAATTTGATTTCAGGACGTAAATAGTCTTTAATTAATTGATTTATTTTTTCAAGTCTTTTTAGCTTCTGAGGCCATACAGAACACTTGCACTTAAGAACCAATAATATGTTATTAGAGAACGCCATTTTATTATTATCCCTTTCTTTGATATTCATTTTCAAGTAGCCTACTTATTTATATAACAAAAAAAAAAACTTCTATTTAAATTAAATACAAATTTATATAAAATATTAAATAAACAAGTTTATTTATTCGAGGCCACCATGTTGAAGAGTGTATCTGCATTTATCATTCTATTTATTTATTTATTTATTTATATTTTATTATACATACATCTTTAAAAGAAATCTATCGAACCGACTATTATTAATAATCTATAACTCGTCTCTGGCGGTCACGTGTTTGTTCACTTCTCCTTCTAAAGAATGAGAATTTTTGTTTTTCTTTTATTTTGGTTTCATAGACTTGTTCCAATGCAAGCTGAAGGGGTAAACGGGGTAATTATTCCTCCTGGTAACAAATTATGACTCCATATGTCTTTTTGTTATATTTTTGCATTACTTTATTGAAGTACTTTGCTGCATTTTCCATGTCTTAATCTTTGAATATGAATTATCTTTATTTATAAGCACAACTGCAAACTACAGGCAAACTTTTTTTTTTATCTCGCATATCCTATTTTTATTAAAAGTAAAGTGAATTTGCGTGATTTGCGACCGAAACGTCGACGATTGATTAATTAAATAAAAGTCTTTTATTTAATTCCCTGGCTGCTACGCAAGGTCGGATACAAGGGGGGGGTAAAGGGGGTATTACCCCTCCCCCCCCCCGAGATTTGAAAAAATAATTTTTTTTTTTTAAATTTGATTTGTATTTATCTTCTGGCCAACAAGTACAGAATGCGACCGAAATTTAAAAAAAATAGTGTGCTGTGCGACGAGTCACACCAGATTACTCCCCCCCCCCCCCCCCCGAGAAACACCTCTGGATCCGCCCTTGCTGCTACGTCTCCTATATATCCAATATATAGTCTACAAAATCACTTATTGGAAATTCTTTATGCTTATTTACAAGTTCGATTTTTAGACTGAAAGTATTGGATTCATGTCAAAAATTCGATGTCGAGATTATGATGGATCTTCGCGTTTTGAGGTCTCCTGAATCCAAAAAAGTGGTTTTCGCGACATGGTTTGTTTGTGTGTCTGTCTGTGAACAAAATATCTCAGCAACTAAAAGAGCTACGAGGTTGAAATTTTATATTTAAGTTAGGCACCCCCATGGGACGTGACACGAAACTTTTGAATAAAATCGACCAAAAAGTACTAGTACTTTACTGATGTACTTTTCCAGTTTTTTTTTTTTATTTTCTCAAAATTCGCTCCAACGTTTTTGATTAAAATTCAAAAATGAACTATTTTTTAGATGCTCTTTAAAAAGTATATCCGTGAAATTTTTCGTGGAAATCGTTTGAAGTACATTTTACTGATGTGGAAGCATTCGTAGCTCAGCGCCATTTATGAATCGCGTGATTAAGTTTGGAACTTAAGTACTAAGAACAACTAAATAGATCTCGACACAAAAAATTTGGTCTGGCAAGCAAAGTACACAACTTTCTCTTGCCAAAGGGTACGGTGTGCTGTGCGACCATTCACACCAGATTTTTGTTTTTCAAAGTGTTACGAAACCCCGCAATCCCTCCACCTCAATTTAACTAATAAGTGAATCGCTCAAAATATAATAACTTTTATAAATCATGATTTATTAATTACTTACTTCATAAAACCTTCCTTATACCTCAGATAGCTAATTATATGAGAAAAATCTCATTTTTATTTTTTTAACAAAAACAATTTATAGCTGAGATGTTATATTAACAGCTAATTAGAGGATAGAAATGAGAGCTAAGGTTATTTCTTTATTCGTTTAATTCACACAGCTGACGTTTCGGTTCTGTGTTTGAACCATCCTCAGAGCTGGCGAAAAATCATTATGAAAGCGTCTGAACACAGGGTCGTATATAGGGTGGGGGGCGGCCCCTCCACCCCTGAAATTTCCCAAATCTATATACATATATACGGGTATATAATGAAGAGGCGTGTATACAAGTAGGTCGGCCCCCTCCCCGAAATTTAATTTCGTCTTCCTAAAAAATAGGTAAAACAAAATGTAGTCTCCAAAAAAAAAAAAACGGTAAAAAAAAATGAATTTCACGGCAGGGGAAAAAAATATGCCACCCTGCGGAAAAATTTTGTTTCGTAAAAAAAAAATTCTCAGTTCGCCCCCCCCCCCCCCCCTGGTTGAACAATACTTATCGATGATTTGATATCGGTTGAATGAGTTTGGAAGAAGTGAAGCAACCGGGCCCATAAGCTAATAAAATCTAATAATTAACGCCCCACTAAAATCTCTGTGGCTTACACTCGGCACACTACACAATAATCGTATTTAAATGAATATGAATAAAAAAAATGTAATCAAGTCTCAGATATTGAATAATGTATTTATTGGAGGTGATATAGAGATGCAAGGTGGTTGGTTAATAGCTGCTAATGCGGTATAGATGGCGACTCTGATTCATCTTGGAATGTGGCCAGCCAGCTCTTATGCAGGTGGCTGGTTGCTGGAGCTGGATGCTGGAGAGGCTGACCCCCTGGCGTGTGACTGATGGACCAGACCCAAGGGGGGCAGACCCGGGGGGTCCTTCTGGCTAATTTCAAAAAAATTATATTTATACTCTGTATATCCTTCAACAAATTGATCTTTAAACAGATGAAAGAGAGCTTAGCATATAATTAATGCTTATTAGATATTCCTAAAGAAAAAAAAAAAAATTATCAAAACTTCGGGTTTATTTAAAATTTCTATTTATCAGAATGGAAATTACACAAATGGAAATTTGATAACATAATTATATTTCACGTTAAAAAAAATAAATAAAAAAAAAGCTGTAACAGAATTTTTCTTTAATGAGATTGTTAACTTTAATAAGAATAATATCTTTTGAATTAAAAGCCGATTTTCTTTCTTCTTTTTTAAATGTACTTATAAACAATAAAATAAAATAAAAGGAAAGCAATGACTCACTCAAATCACCTGTTATCGGACATTTACCTGATAGACAAGCAGTTCCCAGGCTGTGCGCAACATTTTTATACATTATTTATTTTTATTAAAGTGGAGCTTTTATTTGATGGCCTCAAATTTTTTCGCTCTTCAGCATGTCGCGTTACAGGCCGTGACGTCAAAGACCGTGACGCTACAGGCCATGACGTCATAAGCCGTGACGACAAAAATAGGAAAGTTGAAATTTAATATATATGACTAATTATAAAAAAAATAATTGTGAGATTTAATTATTCAATTTTTAAATTGATAAAATATAATTTTTATAATAATTTAAAATGATTCAAATCTTCAATTAGCCCGGGAGCCGTTGCTCAGTGAGAAGACATTAGCTTCTCGCACCGGAGTCCCGGGTTCGCTTCCCGTCCCAAGCGAGAAAAATTTATTTCATTTGATTTGACTACAAATCATTTGAAATAAATAGGGATGGGGTCTAAATGGCCTTAGATGCCGAAAAAGACCTTAAAAAAAAAAAAAAATCTTCAATTACTAAATATATATTGTTCTCGGTCTTTAACATGCGTCTATTGATTTCCACAATTATTCCACAATTATTAAGTTAAGATTAAAAACGCGATTTTAATACCCTTAATTGAATAATTTTCTGAAAATTTTCAGTTAAACGCCTACGATCTGAAAAAAGTTTCCCTTGCATCGTGGTTTCATAAAACCACACAATGATTTTAAGTTGCCGAAAAGAGTATGAATGTGAATATGAAAGAGAGAAAAAAGTGTGAGTGTTAAAAAAAAAATTTACAAAAATAGTTGCATTTCTCTATCGAGATAATCGGATCCGTTGGCCCTGTTACTAAAGGTGATTAAAATTCAAAAATCAATTATATTTTAGATGCTCTTTGAAATGTATATTCTCATATTGCCATTGAAATTGTTTAAAGCAAACTTTACTCTTGTACATCATAGGAAAGAGGAGAAATGGTTGCTATGGTAACAAAATATAAATATTTCAATGGCAAAATGAGAATATACATTTCAAAGAGCATCTAAAATATAATTGATTTTTGAATTTTAATCACCTTTAGTACCAGGGCCAACGGATCCGATTATCTCGATAGAGAAATTCAACTATTTTTGTAACACACTTTTTTTCTCATTCATACTCACATTAACACAGTATTTTCGGCAACTTAAGACTTTTAACGATACTCGTTTTTTTTTTAAATATATCTATTTGGGGCTCAGGCATTCTTATTTAAGCCATTTGGTATACAAATGGATTGCCTGGGATCCGAACCCGCGACTCTCGGGTAGAAAGGAGCTACGCCAAGCCCGAGGGCATTTTTGTAATTATCGTTGGAGCTACAAAAAAAATACTACTAGTACTTTTTGGCTAATTTTGATAAAAGCTCATTTTCACGCTCTAGGGAGGTGTCTAACTTAAATATAAAATTTCAACCTTCTAGCTCAATTTCTTCATGCTTTAAATTGAACACAGACACACACACACACACACACACACACAGAGGCAGACCATGCCGCGAAAAAAAAAATTTTTCCTGCCTTGCGGAAAATTTTTTTCCCCTCCAGTGAAAATCATTTCACCTTTTTTCTTTTTTTTTAGCAAAAATAAATTTTTTCCGTCTCTTTTTTGGAAAAGGAGATTTTTTTCGCGCTGCGGAAAATTAACATTTATCGAAAGCCATAAATAATTATTCAAAGAGCCGTAGTTTCCCTTCCTTTTTAACATTAAAAAAAAAAAAAAATATATAGGAAAAAAAAAAATATATTACTATATGTCTACACAAAAAAATCTGGTGTGACAAGCACAGAACCTTACCGAAGGTAAGAGTAAGTGTGTGCTGTGCGACCATTACACTAGATTTTTTTTCTTTCAGGATTATTATTATTATTATTATCTACCTTTCTCAATTACTCGATATTTTTTTATAAAAATTTCTTAATCAAAGAATGATTAATCTTGGAAATATCAAATTTCTTTTTTTTTTCTATAACTGTCTATTGATTTATCAACATAACTAGATCTCTCTCTCTGTCTCTGTCTGACGTTTTAAGAATGAGGACATGAACTTTTCTCTCTCTCTCTCTCTCTTCAACTCCTCCTCCTCATACTAATGTCACAATATTCCCTTTTTATTATTTAGATTAAATTCCGATAACGAAGAGAGAGAAAGAGAGAAAAAAAGAGCGACTCGTAGATTAAGAGAAAGATTTTTTATATTGATAAAATATATATATATACCTAACCTATATAAAATATATGAGTAAACCAATAATTTAGTTTCAGAAAACGAATTAAAAAAAAAAAAACTTAGATTATCTATCTTATTTATTTATTTTTTTTGAAAAATTCATTTTCTTATAATTGTTTTCCGGAATACAAGGCAAGCGCGCTACCAACTACGCCAAGCCCGAGGGCTTCGGAATACTTTAAGATAATTTTTGGTTATGAGCTTAGAACCCCTTAAATGACCTTAAATTTATTAGAATTAAACAAGGTAATTGTTTTTTGGGTGGGGAGAGAATTGTTATTTACTTTTATAATTGAAGATTTTTTACTTTCTCGTATAGTAGTAGCCTATATATCAATAATTGTATATTCTTTGGAGAGACTTTCGATATCAGCCCTTTCGGAAATTTACAATACATTCACACAGTGTCCTGTTAGAAGATCGCCTATTGGCCCTAATTAGCTTCTATTTACAGAGATGAATCTCTTTACATTTTGTTGCCGTTTGTACTGTGATGAACTTTTTCGCTTGTCTTAAGGGGGCTCCGGAGCGAAGTGGTTACGCATGTTTTTCCCGATAAGATGGCGTAGTGTGTCATAAAAAGTATGCCCAAAAAATCAAGTAATTCAAAAATTTGCCAAGAGATGTCAGAATGGTAGCTAATAATATTTAATGCATTTGGTTGATTTTCATTGATCTTTTAACAATAAATACTTTATAAATGTTATTATATATTATGTATCTTTTATAAAAGCATAAAAATATATAAATATAGGCCAAAAGGAGATCAGCTGTTAGACTAGCCTGCCATCTATTGCAAGAATGCCGAACTAATTTGACAGTTGGTTTTTAAATAAATCATCTAAGCTTATTTTAAAAATTTCTTAATTAATATGTGATTAATAATAACAATAAATTCATTTTTAAATTTAAAAAAAATTAAAGATTATTGAGACAGATTGTTTTTTTGTATTTGCTTGATAACAAAAAAATTAATTACGATAATTTTTTAATAAGTCATTAAAAAATTTATAGCTCGAAGTCCGAATAATCTCTTATGAATTTAATTCATTAAAAAAAAACCCGCATTGAAAAATAGTCTAGTTTTTTTTTTTAAGTACGTTTAGACGTCGCTCCTGAACCCCCTTAATTTATTATTTTTGTGTTTTTGTTTACAATATTGATGATTCTGGCGGATAAGTTTGACTAGAACTGAAGCAACCGGCCCTTAAAGGAATATTTGATTACTACTATCATCTACCTGGCCTTGTGCATATTTTTTTCTTCGATTTAGTCTCATCTAAAAAAAAAAACTTAGCGCAATTTACTTAAAATAAATCTCACGAATGCCCCATCCTTGGCAATAATTTAATTGTGGCCTAATTCCCGTGAATGATTATGAGTTTTGAATATTAAAGACCTATGAATTGGTCATTTTTCAAAACAAATATCCAATTTACGCAACATAATACACCTTGAACAACTTGAATTCACTTTTTTACATTTTTTTTTTTAATTAAAATAAAATATTGCAAGTTTTAGAGATTTTAAAAATATTAATCTTAAGGTTGTTCGGATAGTACATCGTAAGTCATAGCATAGAATCTAAATTTTTTTTAAATAAATTAAAAAATATTTGAATGCCAAATTTCCTTATTATAATTTAGTCGTGACCTATCATAGTTTATAATTGGATTGAGTTAATAATTTAATTACCAAAAAATAATAAATGAATGACTTTCGACTTGAGTAGTTTTTCACGTAATATAGAACTGGCAACACTATTGCATTCATCAACTATCTATTTTAAATCTTAAACGCCTTAAATTTTATTTTTTATTTAATATATTACAATGTTTAATGCAAATCAGTTTAAACACAATGGACGATTTTGCGAGAAAAAATATATGTAAAATTGAAAAAAAAAAATGTATCCGACATAGAGATGAAGACACTTATGTTATGCGACGTTGCCAGGCTGATCTGACTCTCGAGAATTCATTATTTTTAAATATTAGCGACTGTCATTTTGGAGAATTTTTTGACTTTCTTGTTAAAATATCTTTAAAGCGGTCAGAAGAAACTTTGATTTTTATTTTTAACATATTCTTCTCGGAAGTGAATTAATAAAATGTTAAGTTTTTTTGTTTTTGTATCATTTGCACAGATGCCTATATAATTCGATATGTGTGCGTTTCGTCGTTATTCCCCATAGGCTACATGTTAAATTTCAATTTTTTAAAAAATTAATTACACGATAATCATGTGCAGATCTGCTTCAAGAATTTTTTATTTTATACGTATTTGATAGTAGTGATTAATAACATATTAAAAATTAGCTTTTTAAATCTACTCGGCGTGCTTTAATGTCCGAACAACCTTAATTAAATTTGATAATTTTTTAAGCTCTTGGAAAGTGGAATTTTCTTCTTCTTGTTTTGACATATCAACTTCCTCTCTCTTACTTAAAAGTAATATATATTTTCCACATCTGTATTTTTTTAAAATCCCGTTTTGATTTTTCTGACCAAATGAATCATTCGTTTTACTCAAGCATTTCAAGTCTTTGATTTTTGACCTTAAACACATTTATCTCTCTCTCTCTCTCTCTCATCTCTTGAATGTAGAAAGAGAGGGAGAGAGCAAATTGGAAAGGAGAGAAGGCGGAGTTGCTGCTCACTAGTAAGATTATTCGACGGTAAACCTAAAAAATGAATATTTTATATCATTTCTAATTTTTATTATTTCTGTTCACAGGGGTTGAATATTGTAATAATTTATTTGTGATTTCTTTCCTCCCTGTTTTGGGGGTTTGAAATTCATTTTCGTTAAATTAATACATTTTAATTTAATTTACAGATTATTTTAGTATATAAGGATAATTTTTTTTATTTCACTCCTCAAGCCGTAGGGTAAAGGGCCCGGTTTGCAAAATTTTTTTACAAAATACATGTAAACTTAAGGGGGTTCAGGGGCGTCGTCTAAACGTACTTTAAATAAAACTAGACTTTTATAAGGAATTTTTCAATGCGGTTTTTTTTTTTAAATGAATTAAATTCATAAGAGATTATTGGGACATCGAGCTATAATTTTTCTAATGACTTATTAAAAAATTATCGTAATTAATTTTTTTGTTATCAAGCAAATACAAAACGATCTCTCCCAATAATCTTTATTTTTTTTTTTTTAATTTAAAAATGAATTTATTGGTTATTATTAATCACTTATTAATTAAGAAATTTTTAAAATAAGCTTAGATGATTTATTTAAAAATCAACTGTCAAATTAGTTCAGCATTCTTGCAATAGATGGCAGGCTAGTCTAACAGCTGATCCCCTTTTGGCCTATATCTGTCCTATATTTATATATTTTTTGCTTTTATAAAAGATACATAATATATAATAACATTTATAAAGTATTTATTATTAAAAGATCAATGAAATCAACCAAACGCATTAAATATTATTAGCTATCATTCTGACATCTCTTGGCAAATTTTTGAATTACTTGAAATTTGAGCTTACTTTTTAATGACACATAACGCCATCTTACCGGGAAAAACATGCGTAACAACTTCGCTCCCACGTAGCCCCTTATTTTTAATGGTTGTCAAAAAATGTGATGATATCTGAATCCCAAACACATACCCCTCATTTTGTTCCTTTATTTAAGTAAGATTTACCTGCAAAATTTTAGACCAATTGGACAACTTTTACCTGTCTAGTTGATGGGTTTCCCCACTAAATTTGACTATTAACACCTGTAACTCCTTAACGGTTAGTCCAAGAAATTAAAAAAGTCATCAGTAATATTTTGAAGAGCATTAAATTTACTAAAAAAAAGTCCTTTAACATTTTTTATTACAGGGGTGGTGTAGAGGTAGCGTGCACAACCTCATATAAACGTCGCGGGTTCGGACCCCAGGCAGTCCGATGAATTTTTATTTAAACCATCTGGATAAGATGGCTTAAATAAAAAAACCTGGACCCTAATATATAAATTCATAAATAACGGTTATAAATGTCTTATATGGCCTGAGCGGCCGAAAAGAGAGTGTGAATGTGTGTGAGTGTGAGTGTGAATGAAAAAAGTGTGGTTTAAAAAAAAAAAAAATTTTCAGTAAAACAAACGGTTTTCACGGTATAGGCAAAAAATCGAATATGGTTGGGGACCTTGTCAGATTGACTTTAAAATAACCCTATAAATGAGAAATTTTTTTTTTCCGAACCCCGAAATAATTTCTTCAGATTATCAATTAGAAAAGTCCTTCTGAATGCAAATAGACCAATCCGTTTGTTCCCCCACCACCCACCGTGTTTGAGGAAGCCTCCTACTTATTTCCACCCCTTTCGTTAATCCTAGGGCCTGAATTGAATTTGGGGGATGAAAAGAAATATTTTAGCCTTAAACTTTCTTCAGAAGGTCTAGAGAGGGTGAGAAGTTCAAAAACATGAACATTAGGACCTTATCAGAGTTTGTTAAATTCTCAGGAATTCGTTCTCCAGGTTATATACAGTAGTTTTTCCAGTCAAAAAATTTTAAGATTTGCTAAACAATCCTTATAGTAAAAAATGAAGCTAATAAATAATAAGACGAAAGAGGCTCAATAAATGGATGCTACTCTCTGTCCTTGGGCAGATACAGATAGAAAAAAAAGAAGATTGAAGGCCTGAGGCAAGGAACGTTTGGGTTTGCGTGCTTAAACGATCTAAGCCCCCGTTTAAGTAGTTAACCCTACTCTCCTTTTCTCCCATCAAAGAGAAAGAGAGAAACAAAGAAATCTTCTCATTCATGAAATGAAAACTTAAAACGCTTATGCCCAGTTGCACCAACTAGTCTCAGATCTTGGCTTGGTCAAGTCCGTCTTGAACTCAAGTCTCAGCTTGAGATTTAAAACGTTGCACCAATGAATCTTCAAATGATCTTACCCAAGCTGCCTTTAAGAAAAAACAACATCTGGCAACCTCGCATTTTTGTTACAAATTAGCCACTAGGCGGCACTGCAGGACAACAAAAAACATATTTGCTAACCAAAATCTGACCAAAATAAAAATAAATAAATAAATAATCAGCTTAATCTGTTTTATCAAATTCTGTCAACAAAAAAATATTAACAAATTTTAATAAGTGAAGTATTTCTAGGTCCTCCCTCATTGGGGAATAAAAAAAGAGAAAAATTTTGATAATATATTTTTCTAGACAAACTATTGAATGGAATGGTACAAAAAAACACAAACAAATTGTAAGTTAATCTACAGTATTTTTTTTTTTTAATTTAAAATAAATAAATTTACTTACTTTTTGTTTGACGTTTTTCTGCCACTTCAATTCAATCAACTTTTAAATCTATTATTTTTAATATCTATTTAAAATATTTAATATAATATATTATATTTTTAATAATGGGTTTATTTAATTAATAAACAAATTAATAATTTAATTTAGGCTAATATTTTAATTTAATTTAATATATTAATAAATTTAACAGTAAAAACATATTTAATATATTTATTTAAAATCATATTGAATTTTGACAGATATATTTTGAAAATACGAGGTTATGTTCAAAAGCTTCTCTGTCAATTATAACATTATGCAAACATCAAAATCTTCACCTCCGATCAGCTCCATCCACACCAATATTCACGTTTTCTATTAATATCTTGAAGTAAAACCAATTTATAGCGATTAAAAACAGTTTAAACTTTTACACACCGTCTATGCTTCAACAAATTTTATTTCGAATTTTTTATATATAATATAAATATACCTGGTAAATTTTTTAAAAATTCTTGACAGGCAGTATGAAAATATAATTTTTTTTTAAATAATAACAATAAGATTGATTAATTAAAAAAAAAAATATATATTCTAAGGGATTATATAGATAGTTGAATAGATAAAATGTCACAATTCTCCTTTTAGGTTACGAATTCAGGCTGAGAGGGACTTAAGTCGCCAAATTTGACTACTTGAGATGTAAGCTCAAAATCAGGACTTAAGTTCGTATTAAATGTTGGTGCAACACTCTAAGTTCAAATGTAAGATGTAAGACGATCTTGAGACTTGAGATATGTTGGTGCAACTGGGCATTAAAGGTCTTCTTTCTTATATAATTTTTACTTTCTCGTACCCTATATATGAAATATATAGGAGAGAAAGTATTTTAAATTCAAACTGTTTTGAACGTTATCTTGAATAAATTACTCTATTATATTGCGTCTTTCGATATTAAAAGTTCTATTTATGACATTAAGAAAACTAGATTGGAAAAGAAATATTCCGAAATTTATTAAAAATATATACAAAAATCTGGTGTGACTAGACACCAGATTTTTTGTGTCAACATGTATTTAGTTACCGACA
>JAKCPI010025608.1:0-20051 GCA_023213315.1 Euborellia annulipes | reverse complement strand
AAATTTTCTCTGTAAATTCAGCATTCGATGCAGTGGCGGATCCAGAGGTGTTTTCGGAAAGGGGGGGTAATCTGGAGTGACTGGTCGCACAGCACACTATTTTTCTTAATTTCGATAATTTAAAAGGCGCATTCTGTACCAGTTTGCGTGTGGAGAATATAAATACAAATCAAATTTTTAAGTATTAATTTTTAAAAAATTTTTCATTAAAAATACATTTTTTTTCGAAAGTATTTTTTGAATCTCTCAAGGGGGGTAAATTAAATTCCCTTTACCCCACCTGTATCCGCCCTTCTTGATTCGATGCAAATTGCTGAGCGCGCCTAAATACTAATAAATAATAATTTAAAGTCTACTGCCGAAAAGTCTAAAAAAAAAGATGTAAAATTTATAAAACGGACCTGTGACTCGGAGCTAGATTGAATCTAAATTGAGACTAAATGGCCTCAGATGGCGAAAAAGACAATATATAAATTTGAAAAAGTCGGTCATAAAAGTCTCTGAGAAAAAAGAAAAGTGTCAAAAAAGTCGTTTTGAAAATCTCAAAAAAGGTTATTTTTTAAATCTCGTTTTCATTTACCTCACTCATTCATTCTTTTAGCCCTATTTTACGGTATTCGGCGCAAGGGAGGAAGCACATGGCATTGTCCAACGTGAAATTCTTAAGAATGACGGAGATTCTTATTATACTACTATCTATACTACTAAAGCTGAGCTATACAGGTATTACCATGGCCAATGCTCAGCCGAATTAAAATCAATTATCCCACCCAATGCAACATATTCACGGAACACAAGAGAGGCATCTTCCCAGCATCCCTATGCTGTTCAGATCACGACTAACAGAACAAATCAATTTCATTCTTCCTTTGTCCCCATGACCTCCCGTGATTGGAACAGGCTCCCTGCGTCTATCTTCCCCAAAACCTACAATCTTCAGACTTTCAAGTCTAACCTCAACAGGCATCTTCTCAGTTCCCGCAGTTGAGCTTCCCCTTTATAGCTTCTCCTTTTGTTTTTATTTTCTTCCTGGCTGCATGTGACTATTGGTCATTATAGGTCTTCGGACCTTATGCACCCATTCCAAAAAAAAAAAAAAAAAAAAATACCCAGCTGATGAGAGCTGGGGAGGGGGGGGAATTTGCAATTCAATCCGACAGGTTTCTCGCTGTTTAGGACTTTGGAGCAAACGATATTAAATTTGAAAAAAAAAACGTACCAATGATAATAAATTTACAAGAGTTTATATCACATTTTTATCAGATTAATTTAATTTTTAAGTAATCACGTTTTATTTAATTAATGTTATATAATAGCCACTAAGTAAACGATAGTATGATTTATTAATTTTAATACAAGCTCATCCAACTATTAATTTACGACTTTTACTTCCTCTTACCTCTATATATATGTAATATATGTAGAGAGAGAAAGTATTGGATTCATGTCAAAAATTCGATGTCCCCTGAATCTAAAAAAGTGGTTTTCGCGACATGGCCTGTCTGTCTGTGTGTGTGTGTGTCTGTGTTCAATTTTAAGCATGAAGGAAGTGAGCTATGGGGTTGAAATTTTATATTTAAATTTTGTACCCTCCTGGACATAGGCGCCGGAACTGGGGGGGGGGGGCAAGATTACATTGCCCCCCTGGCATCCTACAGGGGGGGGGCAGAGGGGGCAAAATTTCTTTTTTTATTTCATTTATTTTAAAAAATGATATATTTTTACTTTTGAAAAATCTTCTAAATTAAAAAAAATTAAAAGAGTAAGAAATTCATTTTTTTTTCCAAATTTTTCCCAAAAATGTTTGATAAAATCACTAGCAAATTTTTTAAAATTTTAATTTTTATTAAAATTGTGATTTTATTTAAAATTTTAAAGTTTTATAGTACATTTTATTTCTCTTAGCCTATATATGAACATATATAGGAGGAAAGTATTGCAATCATTTCTAAAAATTCGATGCGAGATTTTGATGGATATACATGTTTTGACGTCCCCTGAGTCCAAAAGTGGGTCCCGCAAATTGGTCTGTGTGTGTATGTATGTGTGTGTGTGTGTTCTGTATGTGTGTGACAGATTTTTAGCACGAAGGAATTGAGCTACCGGATTGAAATTTTATATTTAACTTAGGTACCTGCTCCTAGACCCTTCAAAATAAGTTTTTGAACAAAATCAGCCAAAAAGTACTAGTACTTTACTGATGTACTTTTTCAGTTTTTTTCGATTTTCTCAAAATTCCCTCCAAGGATTTTTTAAAAATTCAAAAATCAATTATTTTTTAGATGCTCTTTAAAATGTATATTCTCATTTTGCCGTTGAAATCTTCTGAAGACCACTTTACTCTTGTTCTTCATAGGAAAGATAGGGAAATGGTTGCCATGGTAACGGAATTTAAAACTTTTCTTTTTATTAGATTAAAAATCAATTATTATTTAAATTCCCATTTTTTTTTAATTTATTTGTGTCTTTAATTGTTGCAAAGGAAACATATATGTCTCTCTCTCACTTGCAAACATTATCGTCTCTCTCTACTCTTTTTATTAAATTCCCCTTTCCACCTTATCTTCGCATAGGAACAATGTTAATTTCCTATAGGGATTTGTATGTTAATTTCGATTCAAAAGGGGGTCCCCTTTAGAACTTTTTGTAGGCATTTAAAATTTTTTTCCCCAATTCTTATGAAATTTTGTATTTATTTACGATTCTATATTGTGTATAAAATATCCAAATATGAGATTAAAATTTTTGAAAAATAACCATAGTTTATTTGAAGCAGTCAACATTTAAAATGCAAGTTTGAAACTAAGGTGCTATCGGAAACTAAATATATCTCGACACAAAAAATCTGGTGTGACCAGCACAGTACCCAACTTTCTCTTACCGAAGGGTAAGAGAAAGTTGTGTGCTGTGCACCAGTCACACCAGATTTTTTTTTGGTTTTATACTATTTGAGACATACTTCAATTATTTTAATTTTCTAAAAAAATTTTTTGCCCCCCCCCCCCTGATTCAAATTCTTTCCGGCGCCCCTGGGTCCTGGACCATGAAAATAAGCTTTTTATCAAAATCAGCCAAAAAGTACTAGTACTTTACTGATGTACTTTTTCAGTTTTTTTTTCGATTTTCTCAAAATTCGCTCCAACGATTT
The DNA here is from genome assembly GCA_023213315.1 of Euborellia annulipes. Lineage (NCBI taxonomy): Eukaryota > Metazoa > Arthropoda > Insecta > Dermaptera > Anisolabididae > Euborellia > Euborellia annulipes. The sequence continues at coordinate 16,903 of JAKCPI010025608.1, read as the reverse complement.
TGATTAAAATTCAAAAATCAATTATTTTTTAGATGCTCTTTAAAATGTATATTCTCATTTTGCCATTACAATCTTCTGAAGACCACTTTACTCTTGTACCTTCATTGAGAAGATAGGAGAAATGGTTGCCATGGTAACAAAATATTTTCCCATACTTATAAATTTTACATCTTGTATTCTAATATATCTAAATATATGTCGACACGAAAAATCTGGTGTGACAAGCACAGAACACAACTTTCGATTATCGAAGGTAAGAGAAAATTGTGTGCTGTTCGACAGTCACACCAGATTTTTAATTGTAAAAATTTTACAATCAAATTTATGAAAATAGTAAATTTCTTCTTTCTTCCCCTTAATCCCGTGGTGCGGGGTCGGCGGATCATGGGTTTTTGTGGGAAGGATTAGAACAGGCCGGCCCGTCGCACGGTCTGATGCCTGTTCAAAATATAGAAGGAAAGAGACTGACATGCAAGAACAGAAGTAGCGGCATCTAGGGCAGATTGTGGTCGCCATCCACGTACCCACAAGATGTGGGCCCCCTGAGCCAAGGGCGGATCCAGAGGAGTTTCTCGCGGGAGGGGGGGTGATCTGGTGTGACTGATCGCACAGCACACAATATTTTCTTTCTTTCGGTAATTTTAAGATGCATTCTGTACTTGTTTACCATAATCGTCGTATATACAAATCAAGTATTAATTATCATTAATTAATTTAACATTTTGTTTAATTCTGTTTAAAAGTAGATTTATAATATTAATACTTACTTGCTTTTTGATGGGGGAAATCATCCCGATTTATTCGATTATCTTCAAAATCTTTTTTCCCATAAATGAATAAAAGTCGTATAGGCTCTCCTAATGCTTGTAAATCAAAATAAGTCAATTTATAATGAGGCATCTGTAAAAGAAGATTTTGTCTAAATAAGTAATGACCAATCAGGGCCGGATCTAGGGGGGGCAGTGGGTGCGTGTGCCCAGGGCGGCAGATATCTGCCTATATTGTATAGAAAATTTTAAGGAGGGTGCGGCAAATTAAATTTTGCACCCCTAAAAAATCTCCTAGTTCCGGCCGGCCCTGTGACCAATCATTCAAACATATTAATTTAAGAAACATTTACCTTGAAGAGGTGTATGTAATGCTGTCTGTATTGGTTAAAATAAATGAATACCGGTAATTTTTCATTTGAGTAGAGTATTAAAGTGGATGAGGCGATGGATACATATCAGATTCATCTTTTAGATAACTTTATAAAAACGAAATCACCTGATGGTTGTTTTATAATTATGATAACAAAAATCTTGATTCATTCATTTCATCTATTAAATAATTATTTTCTTTTTACTTTAGAATATACCGGTATTTCTCTTATAGGGGAGATATGCCTATTTCGATGTAATTACTCGAGGGGGAATAATTATCAAAGGAATAGAAATACCATTCCAGTCATATTATTAGCTTAAGTAAATCATTGAAACTTGTGAACCACTCAAGACTGTCGATTGGACTTTCTACTACTCTAAAAAATCTGGTGTGATTTAACACCTTTGTAAATCGAAAGTTGTGTACCGGGCTATCTCACCAGATTTTTTTAGTTACCTTAACTTGACCACTTGCATTTCATAAGTAAAAAGTAAAAAGTCAATTGATTCAAAATCTCCATATGCTCTGTGTATTTTAAATGTTGACTGCTTGAAATAAACTATGGTTATTTTTCAAAATTGTAATCTCATATTTGGTTATTTTATACACAAAAAGAGCATCCTAAATAAATACAAAATTTCATAAGAATTGGGGAAAAGTTTTTTAAATGTGTAAAAGTTAAGGGAACCCACCTTTTGAATGGAAATCAACATGCAAATCCCCAAATGGGGATTTAACATTGGCTTTATGGAATGAAGAGCCGGAAAATGAATTTGAAAAATCTGTAATATATCAGTAAAGTGTATTTCAAACAATTCTCACAAAAAGCTTTTAAAGACCATGTAAAATATAGTTGAATCGTTAGAGACAATAAAAAAAAACTGAAAAAGTACATCAGTGAAGTACAAGTACTTTTTGACCGATTTTGTTCAAAAGTGAATTTTTACTGTCCGGGAGGGTGCCTAACTTTAATATAAAATTTCAACCTCCTAGCTCCTTTCGTTTTTGAGATATTTTGTTCACAGAGAGACCCAGACCAATTTGCGGGACTCGCTTTTTTGGACTCAGGGGTCCTCAAAAAATGGATTTCCATCGGCATCGAATTTTTGACACTTTCTCATTTTACATGTTGAAGGCCGAGCCTTTTATTAATTACTATTTCAAAAACCATCCTCGATCAGGATATTTTCGAGTTTTGGTCCCTATCGCGAAAAATGTTGCATTAATAAATACATATTATAAATATTAATAAAAAAATGATATCCTTTTCAGGTGCTGAGCCATGTTTAAGACAAGATTACGATCGATGCGTGCAAATGGCAGATCCTCTCCTCAAAGACCCACATCTCATCTTCCCTGATAATATGAACGATATCGATATAGTTTGCAGGTGAGAATACAAATAAAAAAAATACACCTTTCTGATTAATTTAAATAAATAAATATTTTGTGTCGTTGGTTTGTCTACGCATAAGAAATATAATTTTCAGTTTCACTTTTCTTAATCCCTTGCCTGCTGTAGACTCTCGTATTATTTTGTTTTATATATTTTTTGACACTCCGCCATTATATAGATAGACCAGGGCCGGATCTAGGGCGGGGGGGGCAGTGGGTGCACGTGCCCCTGGCGGCAGATATTAGGGGGGCGGCAATCCAAGAAAGATAAAAATTTTTGGTTACGCAGGTGGCAAAAATTTAGCGTCTCAAAAAAAAAAAGGAAAAATATTTTTTCCGGAAGGGAACAGTTGGCGAAAAAAAAAAAAAAAAATTCGCAGAAAAATTTTTTGAGATCAAGGAAAATTTTAAGGGAGGGGGGCGGCAAATTAAATTTTGCCCCCCCCCCCCTATAAAATCTCCTAGTTCCGGCCCTGAGATAGACAATAGAATTAATAAAACACCACCACTTTTTCCTTTTAAATCCTAATTGCTCATTTAGTGATAATCCATAGAACCAAATATATCGAGAGAACTTGGGTCCTTTGTAAAGTTCCCAACATTCTTTCTGTGGTCATTACACCATTGTCATTGTAATTTATCCACCTTTATTCGACCTATTTTCTTTTTGATCAAATGACATACTTTCTATAAAATAAGAAATATATATTGATATTATTAAATCCCCATTTTTATTCTAGACGATGGAATCAATTTGTCGATTGTGTAAATATCTACACAGACAAATGCTTTACGGAAGCGCGTCGAAAAGAGTTCAACAAAGCAGTTGAAATTCCGGTTGATTCGGTACATCAAATGTGTTCAGCCACTGCGTATCAAAATGGTAAGCAAACGCCGACAAGTTGTTCCAATAATTTATATTTACTTTCTCGTATAGAATATAAAGAGAAAGTATTGTAATCGTAAACAAATTCGACTTTGAGATTTTGATGTTTCTCCACGTTTTAGACCTCCCTGAGTCCAAAAATACCATTTTGGGCACTATGTCTCTGTGTGTCCGTGTGTGTGAACACGATTGCTTAAAAACCAAAGCAGCTAGATCGATGAAATTTGGTATACACTCTTACACTAAGATTGTATATTTCTATCAACTTTTGGAGTAAATAAGTCACTTCGGAAGTAGTACTTTAATAAGTTTTTTCAAAAATTTTGAAATTTTCAATTTCTTTGTTATATTATGATAAAATAGTTAATTCTAAAAAGTTTTTATTCTTTGATATTTTTCCGAAAACTGAATAGTTTTTGAAATAATCACAGAAGAAAACGACATTTTTCGTTAATTTTGGAAAGAAAAGTCAAAACAAAATCATACAGGTGTCATTAAAAAACATGTAAATATAAACAAATTCATTTGTGAAACAAGCAATCGTGTTCACACACTCATCCAGACGTAATTACAAAAGCATATACGAGAAAGTTTCGGGGAAGTCATTCCCATATTTAAATTAAGAATCTAACCTATTACAGGCAAGGGTTCACTTCCCAGGCGATGAAATTTTTACAAATTAAACCGTTAAACCGAGTTCTAGATTATGAGGGACAATTCAATCAATTTTTGGTGTAGCCCATATTTAAACCCAGGGGCGCCGGAACGAATTTGAATCAGGGGGGCAAAAAAATTTTTTTTAGAAAATTAAAATAATTTAATATGTTCAAATAGTATAAAACAAAAACAAATCTACTATAAAACTTTAAAAAATTCTAATAAAATTACAATTTTAATAAAATTAAAATTTTTAAAAAATTTGCTAGTGATTTTATTAAAAATTTTTTGGAAAAAATTTGAAAAAAATGAATTTTTTACTCTTTTTTAATTTTTTTAATTTAGAAGATTTTTATTAAAAATATATAATTTTTAAAAAATAAATGAATTAAAAGAAGAAATTTTTACCCCCTCTGCCCCCCTGTAGGATGCCAGGGGGGGGCAATGTACCCTTGCCCCCCCAGTTTCGGCGCCTATGTTTAACCCACTTTCAAAATTAGCATTTTCGACAATTTTTTTTTTTAAATATTTTGACAAAACACCAATTGAAGAGAGAAAATTTACTTTTGAATTATGATATTCCATATGAAAATCACTTCTCTAGAATTTGTGAAATGAAATTTTAAAGTCAATTATAAAATAATAATGTTATTGTCAAATGAAATGTTGTTTAATTCAAATAATGTTAAATTGTGCAGAGTATTTAAGACACGCTTCATGCATCAAGTCAACAGTAACCAGGGACGAACGTTGTGGAAAGGAATACACACGACTTGTAGAACAAGCCACAGCTCTCCCCTGGACGGGGCCTCATCTCAAATTTGTTGGTAAACAATATTTATACTCTGTAAAAGAATAATAAATGGACTATATCGAAAAATCTCAAAAAAAAGCCATATAACTTTTAATTGAATCGGCTATTAAAAAAAAGAAATTAATGAATATTTTTCAAAATTATGAGTTTATTAGAAAGATTGGACATTTATCGTTCAAATGACTGCCACGGCACAGTACCCCGTTCCTTCCTTATCAACCCAATTTTTCAGTACATTTTCAATTGTTTGGGCATCAATCGTCCTCTAGATGATTAGCGTAACATTTATCCTTAAGGGCTTCCTCTAAAAAAATCCAACGGGGTCAAATCACAGCTCCGAGGCAGCCAATCGACATCAGCATTTCGGCTGAATATTCGATTTCCAAAACAGTACGCAAAAGATGGTCTCGTTTGGGACGGACCACCCTGTAAGGACCAAATGTCATCCATGTCATCTTCTTCAGCTTTGGAAACAAAAATTCGTTTAGCATGGCACGGAAAATGTATTGATAGGAACGGGGTACTGTCTAGCCAGCCATGGCAGTCATTTGAATGATGTTAAAAATATTAATGTAAATATAAATGTCCAATCTTTCTAATAAACTCATAATCAGTGGCGTAGTGAGCTTAACTCGCGCCCGGGGCACAATACCTTTCCCCCCCCTCATTCGAAAACCATATAATATTACATGTAAAATATACTCGCAAATTACATAAATAAATAAAGTAAAATAAATAAAGTCATAGGCTCAACTAGGGTTTAAATTTGAGAAAAAAATTATCCAGCAATTTTTTGTTTTTCGGACCATTTGGCGCCCCTTGTGAGTAGCGCCCGGGGCATGATGACCCCCCTTGCTCCCCCCCTCGCTACGCCACTGCTCATAATTTTGAAAAAAAATATTCAATAGTTTTTTTTTTTTTTATAGCCGATTCAAATTTCAAAAGTTATTTAGCCCCACCTCTGTATATTATTGAACAAGTAGGCAGCCAGGACAAGAAATAAAAAACTAATTTAATTCAATGTGCTCGTCGACGTTTTGCCGTGCTAATCGCCTCCTTCTTCCAGGACTGAGCAGGTGTCATTTATAACAATTAGGTGTCATTTGTAGATAATATTTTAACAATGTATAATTATAGAGAGCAAGTATGCTTTATACATTGTTATCTAAATGTTAAAATATTTCTTCAAATGACATCTAATTGTTATAATTGACACCTGCTCAGTCCTGAAGAAGGAGACGCTTAGAGATTGGCAAAACGTCGATGAGCACATTGAAATAAAATAGCTTTTTATTTCTCATCCTGTCTGCCTACTTAGCATCAATAATATACAAAATTTCCAGCTAAAGAAAATATATACTAAAAGCAAGATTTTTTTTATTATTTAAGAATCATAAAATTTCAAAAATAATGCACTTAAAATAATTCAAGTGTTATTGAATATCAGCTCGCACCTGAGATTCCGCGATTGTGTCCTGGAGGAGACCCGAAGGGATTGTGAGCCAGCAGCAAGTCAATTCGCCAGACAAACTCTCGACAAGGCGCTCTCCTTCCTGCGCGATCAATGCATCGAATACAAGTGAGTTTTTAATTTTTTCCCTCCTTAACTTATTATTTATTCTAATTCTTCTTTCTTTTTAGGGCCACCATTGAAGATTGTCCTATTTTAAGTCACGAAACGAATGCTATTCCTGACCAACGGCCGAGTAATTCAAGACCAAGGCCATGGCCGCCAGGTAAAAAAAAATTATTAAATATTCACCCTAATTAGGCGCCAAGGCTCGAACTTTTTATTAACTGATTTATAATGAAATATAATAATAGATTATATCTTTATTTCTTTTTAACATTTTAAAAGAGAAGGTAATTTATTGACACGGCCGGTTCAAGGTACGATGCAAGTAATAATGTACAGTCTCAGGGCGCGTTACAACAAAATTCTGCTTTTAAAATGTCAATCAAATTTAATATTTATAATGAATTTTATTTTAATTTTGTTGACGTGCTGACGGCCTAAGATACGCCTAGTCCGTCCACCACGAAATCGGAGCGCAATTTGCCCAATCGAAACACAAACTCACCGCATAAACTTTGTTAGATACTTATCTTAAACGATATATTATATTCACTGGCTAATTTACAGTCTATATGGCATTGTTCGAAAAAACTCTAACTTTTTCTAACAAAGCTATACCAATTGAACCCTGTTATGCAATGGTGTGTCAAAGACCAAAAAATTCAAAATTGAGTTAAGCACGGAATATTGTTTCAAATGCTTTAATTAATAGTATTTTTTATGAAATATGTCCTAAAAAAATTTATATTTAATGTTACTTGCACAATTTACAAGAAAAATTATATATAATCCAATGTAAACAAAAAACTTTATTGTTGATTTTCTCAAAACTCGATGTTTGGTCTTTGACACACCATTGCATAACAGGGTCCAATTAATAAAGTATTTAAAACACACGCGTGAATGAAACTTCCATTCTTCATTGACATAGGCGCCGGAACTGGGGGAGGGGGCAATGGTGCATTGCCCCCCCTGGCATCCTATAGGAGAGGGCAGAGGGGGGCAATATGTCTTCTTTTATTTCATTTATTTTTAAAAATGATACATTTTTACTTTTGAAAAATAAAATCTTTTAAATTAAAAGAGTAAGAAATTCATTTTTTTCCAAAATATTTTATATAGACCCTATTGTATTTCTAATTTATAAAAACATTTTATATTGAATTATAGGAAGAAAATTAAAAATATTTATTTCATTCAAATAGTATAAATATAGCCTAAAAAAAATTTTGATAAAATCACTAACAAATTTTTAAAATTTTAATTTTATTAAAATTGTGATTCTATTTAAAATAGTAGATTTGTTTTTGTTTTATACTATTTGGACATATTAAATTATTTTAATTTTCTAAAAAAAAATTTTGCCCCCCCTGATTCAAATTCGTTCCGGCGCCCCTGGGTCTTGCCTATTTATAAATATTTTACATCTTGAAAATCGAATTTACCGTGTAAGTTGTGTGCTGTGCGCCAATTTTTTATTTTATTCTGTTTTTTAAGCAATAGGATAAATAATTCACCCTAATATATCAAGGCAATTACCGGACCACACCATCACATATAATCAATATTTATTATAAATATCTAATAAAATATACCAGTATATGCGCCAAGCGGCTTTTTGTATTTTCTTATTTGAATCGATGTGTTATGATTATTTAAGGGGCGAGGGCCGATCAACTGCAGATATCTCGAGTCCTGATCATTGGACTCCAGATGGATCGACAACGTTATCTCACCGAGGAAGGGAAAGATCTTGGCCTACAGGTATTTCGGATTTCCTTTCATTTTTTTACGAATCCCTGAATATACTGTATAATAATAATAATAAGCCTAATATAAGCACTAATCGATAAAAAAAAAATTTTCATAAATAATTTCTTTCTCAAATATAATTTTATATTTGATATTTTATAGAAGGGGACAACACGTGTTATTAAATACCGAAATAGTAATGCTAGTATATACAGTATATTATAAATACATAAATCTATATGTGATGCAGAAAGTGAGCCGGGACCTCTTGTCTTGTCGGCGCGAAGTAAAATTATCAGAACGGGCATTTTAGTCGAATTAGGTCGAAAATATAAATTTTTGGGTTTCAATAGTAGTTCTATGTTGTGGCGTAATATTTATAGGGGGGTTTGTTTGTATGTGACTAACTGCGACATGGGGGGGGGGGTAGTAGAAAATTGTCAAAAAAGGCGTTACGTGGACGACCCCTTTTTACTTTTTAAGATTACATAGTGGTTTTGGTTTTAAAATGTTCAGGAAATTATCCTCTAAAATAAAATATCAATAATTTAATTTGTGAAATTTCCGACAAGACATTTTCCGCATCACAGATAGAGATCGCCTCTAAACTTGGTGCCCCAAGCATCTAGGCAACCATATGAACTTATTATGTACAAATGTTGCCGTATCTAGAAGGGAAAATTCTTCCTTCTGGTGATTTTGGTCCGACCGAAACAAGATTTTCAACCGAAACCGTAAACGAAACAGAAACTTGTATTTCCTACACAAAATTCATATCATTTTACCTTTTTTTTTTTGAAATTTTTTCCGCCCTGCGGAAAATTTTTTTTCCCTCCCGTGCTAATCATTTGACCTTTTTTTTGCATGCAAGTCTCATCCCATCTTTTCAAACTCAAGTTTCGGTCGACCGAAAGCTTCTTTTTGGCTGAAACCGAAACCACGGCTGAAACCAGGATTTTTTGGCCGAAACCGTAACCGAAACCGAATATTCGATCGGTTCCTAGTTGATAATAAATTTAGAAGTAACTAAATTAAACCAGAAGTTTCGAAACTTTTAACCTGTTCACGTAAGGGTCGAATCCACGTCCCTCTTAGTTTTAAAAAATATATATTTTTAATTTACATTTTTACCTCAAAATATTAGTTTTTTTTTTGTTAGAAATAATTAGAGATCCAAAAATGAAAATTATTAGTTCATCCCCACCACTCTGCGTTATTTTATTTTTTAATTTAATAATGCTCTCGTTATTAGGTCCTAGCAGCATAGGCGCTTCGTCGATTGGAATGTCCGTGGACCCGGGTGACTCTTCCTCGGCCTCATCACCGACGCCACCGTCTTGGTTACCTTCTTTGACAACTTCGCCTCCCTCGCGGGGCTCCAGCTATGGCAGAGCTATTACATGGCCTTCCACCTCATCGGGAGTGGAGAACACCAGTCCCCGTTCAACGCCTGATTGGTTGTTGGAGAACGTTAATGAACCGCCGTCATATCGAGTGACGAGCAACGGTCAGGTGATGGCAAGTGGGCAAAGACCCCAGCGACCCACGGACCCTCCGCCCTGGATTCCGGGCGGCACGAGTAGCAACGAGATCGACGAGCCCAACCAACAGGGCCTGAGTCATACACATGCCGCCAACAAGGATAGCATTGATCCTGAAGAAGGGGGCAAAGGCGTTGGCCATGTGCACCTCTCATCCGCTCTCTGGCCGTTCATCAGCCTTCTATTATTTATTTATATACGTTAATTTAATATCTACACTTTACAGAGATCTCTTGCCATCTTTCTGATCCAGATCCAAAGGCTCAAGTCAGATTTTTTTTAGTTAAATAAAGTCAAATTAATTTTTTTTTCGGAAAAGATCATTTGATAAGAGGGAGAAAAACTCTTAAAATAATTTGCCATATCTCTCTCTCTAAATTTAGTGCCATCTTTTGTTAGCTATCTTTTAATATTTTTTTTATATAATGTCAAATTAGAGCCCTGCACCGGCCGATTTTTTTTGAACCGTACCCGTATTTTTTTTGACTTCCCGCCAGTGTCCGGCCCCTAATTTTTTACCATTCTTCAGGCCCGCCCGTACCCGCCCGAAGTATAGTGAATGAATGAAGAAATGTCTAGAAATTTTTATATATTGGTTATTTAAAAATATTTAATTTTTTTTATACATTTTTAATAAAAACCCTAAACTTTTTCATGATCACAGATGTCGAAAAAAAAAAAGAAATAGGCCTATTTTAAATTTTTTTTTTATTTTTTTTATGGCTCCGTGCCCGCCCGATTTCATTTGCATGCCCGTCCGCCCGAAACCCCTTTATTTAGACTTGCTAACCATCCGTACCCGCCCGCAATTTTTTCATGGCCCGGCTCGGTCCGCGGGCTACGGGCCTACGTGCTTACTCGTGCAGGGCTCTATTTCAATTAAATAAGAAAAAAATATTAATATTTAAATTTGAAAATTCCCAGCCATGGGCGTAGCTAGAGGGGGCAGGGGAGGGGCAATGCCCAATGAAAATTTTTTATCTATTAAAAAAATATATATTCTTTTCCAATTGGGAATTTTTTGTTAAATGAGCTTATATAAGGAAAATAATTATAATTATATTTAATAAATAATTAATAATCTATGTTTATTTTAATTGCAAACCCCCCCCTCTCATCCTAACTGAATGGTTGCCCCCCCCCCAGCAAGATGTCTGGCTACGCCCATGTTCCCATCAATAATGGAAATTTTAAAATTATTATTTTTATTAAGGAATTTAGGATTTAATCCCAAAAGGCTCAGGCCACGAGGATTTTTCCTCTTGCTTCCAGGTAGCAATGAAAGAATCTGTTAGATGCCGACGGTTACTCGCAAACAGATCATTTAGCGAAACTCCTTTTGTTGACTCAATATTTCTTGTTGTTATCATATTTAAAGTAAAAATTCAAGTTATCAAAAATGCTCGAAGAAGTTGTCCTTTATTGTTGAATTTGTCTTTATTAACTGCACTCCCTTTTTGGGTCTGGATATCATTGCGGATTTTGGTAATTAATTTATTTAATTCGTTGAATGAACTTATAAGTTTTTAAAGAGAGAATTTAAAGGGTATTTCATTTAAATTCTTTCTTTCTTTCTCTTCATTATCACAATCCGCCTGTGATTTTATATAACCAAAGTACAATATTAAAGCTTTTTGTTTTTAATTATCTACTAGTTTAATCCGTCCACATTTGTATAGAAATATATTTTATAATTATCTTTTTAATATTCACTTTATATATTAAATTAGATAAAAATTCTTTTAGAATCAATTATACAAATATAAGGGGATGCAAACAAAACGATTCAAAAGCCAAAATTTGTGCTTCTTAGAGGCTTATTAAGAGTAGCCATTTTTTTTTTAGATGTTCAAAAAAAATATTTCATTTTAATTTTTTTTTTTTTTTTTTTTTTTTAATTATATATATTTATTATAGAAATATTTTTTTGAACATCTTTTATAGAACTTTTTAAAAACCGTCCAATATATATAGTTTATTTATTAAAATACTGTATTCTATTTAATATTGTAAAATTATAATTATTGTTGAATAATTGTGAAAATAAATATCATATATAATATTGATAAGAATAGAAAAATTACATTTTAATGAAGAGTAGAAAATTGGCTGCGGTGATGATTGAATAAAGGAACTCGATGCATAGGGCAGCCAGCGGAAACCCCATCTTCAGGACGAATTAATTGTTGAATAGCAGATGAATATTTTTATATGGTATACACAACGAAAAAAATAACGTATATTGTTGTTATATCGGTGGCCGATATACGCGTAAAATAATATCAAAAGGATTAGACGTAATTATAAAAATAACACTGATTTTAATTCTTTAATTAATAACATTACGACAATCGCTAATAATCAACTAATTAATGAATAGGATCGGCCAGCTGGATCCAACAATTGTGCATAATAATTTAATAAAATAGACAGTTGTATATTATGCTGTCTATTTTATTAAATTATTACGTTATTTTTTTCGTTCTGTATACCATATAAAACTATTCATCTGTAATTCAACAATTAATTCATCCTGAAGATGGGAGCGATGCGTTCCTGAAACGTAGACGAAATAATATAAAGATTTTTATTTCCGCTGGCTGCCCTACTCATAGAGTTTCATTATTCAAATTACATTTTAATAAAATTGAAATTAAAATAATTTCTGAAATAGCCTTTCTTCATTTCAAATGTTTTTTTCTTTAAGAAATTTTCTTTCTTCACCCTTCACTAAGGTGACCACACGTCCTGATTTTGGTCGGAGCATTTTGGAGGAATGTCCCGCGTCCCGCCGATTTTTAAAAAGTCCCGCTTTTTAGAAAATATCCGTATTTCTGCAAAAATATTATTACCTACGGTTTCGGTTTCGATTTCATCCCATTTGTCCCGCTTTGTCTCATTGAAAATGTGGTCACTCTGGTGAGTAGGTGGATGACGACCACGAGTTACCCTAGCTAAGAGTGCTGACTTCTTTTTCTTCTGCCAGTCTTTCTTTCCCCTTTTATCCACTGTCAGACTTGTTACCTTATAGGCCTATTCTCTTTTTTTAAATTGAACTCTTTTTATTTATTATAAATAAGTAAAGAAAATGGGGTTTAGAAAATATAGATAAAAAAAATCACTATTTATAAAAAATAATTTTATTTTTTCATTTGAGGGTGTGACAGATGTTTTGTGTAAGTGGAAGACATTTTAGGATTTGAGCCTCTTTACGCGCACTTCATGATACTAATAGTTAGTTCACCAAATGGTTCCAGGGGCAGGAGAAAGGTTCAATTGTTTAGATCCCACCAAGTGTCCGGCCAAAGGAGCGACGTGCACGGAACCACGGTTGGCAGCTACGTATCTGCAAGTGACAAAATGACTTGAGTTAGTTAAAGTTAAAGTTCTATATCGAATAGGGAATGTAGAAAACTTACGGAGCGCCAGCGGCAGCCACAGCGGGGACAGCAACAGGAGCAGCGACAGCGGCAGGAATAGCAGCAGCAGCCCATGGGGAAGCGATTCCCCAAGGAGCAGCAGCAACGAGACCAGGAGCAGTCAAGCCAAGAGGACCGGCATTCACGGAAACGGCGGTGGGGGCTCCGATCAGACCTGGAGCAGCTAAAATTCCTGCTTGGCACACAGCCACCAAGGCGAAAAGAGCAACGATGACGGCCTGCAAATAAAATTATTTATTCAAAATCAGATTGAAGATTAAAAACAATTATTCAAGAAATACTATTAAAAGCCGCTCGTAAAATTATTTTTACTATCAGATAGGATACCAAGGACTATCAAGATTAGTTCTCCCGTTAGAATCAAATCTAGGGGAGTTTATGGAATTGCAAGAATCCTTGATCGAGACATTCAATCTCGACAAGAATGCAATACCGGCAATAATTACATCATTTCTAAACCTTAAGAGTGTTTTTTTTTCTTTTACCTTCATGTTGATGTGTTTAAGTGACTTAAGCTGCGAACCTGAGTCTGATTTTGCCAACGATCATAGCGCGTATATATAGTGCCACCCTCAACGAGGTGGAGTCCCCGTCCTTGCAGAGGAGGCGACCAGGGGCGTGGTAATAAAGAGAGCTCACATATGTACTTATTCGAATTGAACGACTTTACGGAAATAAATTGCATCACCTTGGCCATGGCAATAACCGCTGCAAGTTTGCACTTTATTTCTTTTTTTCTCTCTCTATTACTCCAAGGTTATTCAAGTCTGGGATCACCCCTAATTTAATTAATAAAATATTATAATAATTTATTCAAATTTTAGGCCGCGGGAAGATTTTTAAGGTCTTGGGGGCCAAAGAAATCGTTCCCTCCCCCCGCCCTGATTCTTGAAACCATCGGAGCACTAAGAAGATCAAACTACTATCTAAAAATAAACTTCTCAGATTCATTCTTTGATTAATGAATAAATTAAAATTAAAATGGGCTTCCTCCCTCGGAGCCAGGTGATCCACCCTCACATAAACAAAAAAACAAAGAATACTTTGTACCTTTTAAGAAGGGGCTCCTTATCCAATCCCAACCATAACTTAGAACCATCCTCAAAATTCTATTCAGTCATTAGTGTTAGAACTAACAAGTTGTCGTGTTGGGCATCTACTCGGGTGAGTTCCCGTTTCCTTCCTCAGGAGGGGGGCGTATTAATTAGAGTTGGGATAGTTTTTACTTTCTCTTACCTATATATGTATACTGTATATAGAGAGGAATTATTGGATTCATGTCAAAAATTCGATGTCGAGATTTTGACGGATATACACGTTTTGAGGTCCCCTGAGTCCAAACAAGTGGTTTTTCACGACATGGTCTGTCTGTGTGTCTGTAAACAAAATATCTCAAGAACGAAAAGAGCTAGGAGGTTGAAATTTTATATATAAGTTAGTTACCCACCTGGGACGTTACACGAAGCTTTTGAACAAAATCGGGCAAAAAGTACTAGTACTTTACTGATGTGCTTTTTCAGTTTTTTTCGATTTTCACAAAATTTTCTGCAACGATTTTGATTATAATTCATAAATCAATTATTTTTTAGATGCTCTTTCAAATGTATATTCTCATTTCGCCCTTGAAATCTTATGAAAACCACTTTACTTTTGTACTTCATAGGAAAGATAAGAGAGGTTGCCATAGTAACAACAAAATATAATAAATTTTACATCTTAAAATTAGAATGTACCATACTGTCGGAAACTAAATATATGTCGACACAAAAAATCTGGTGAGTCAAGCACAATACACAACTTTCGATTACCGAAGGCTCTTGCAGTTACATATCTAGGCCGAATTCATTTATTTTGTGAATATCATCTCAAGAAAAGATGTTCCTAAAATCATTTAAATCAATATTTTATCTAATTATAGATTATATTGAGGAAAAAGAAAAAGACAGAAAATTTTCATAAGGTAAATTTTATCTTATCTTTGTATTCTATCTAAAATATAAAATTATTTAAAACAAAAGTTCATTAATATTTTAATTTATTGAGTTGATGTATTTAATAATTAGATATTAAAGCTAGATAAAAGATACATAATTATTGACTTGTTAAGTTGGGTTAAAAAAAAACCTTGGATTGATATCTTTAAAAATATTTGGATTTAATTAAAATTTAACTAATTTTTATTAATGAAAAGTTTGAAGAAATATGTACGCTATTCAAATAAAATTTCTTAAAAAAAAAAGTGTCAGGCAATTTAACGATCCCATTTGCTATTCTGTATATACAAAAAAAAAGACATCGAACTCAGCTCAAAATGAAAAATAAATCTACTCTGATGTTCACCCAGAAACTCGGCTTTATTGAATTCGCTTTCGAAGTTTCTATCCCAATGAGTTTATATTATTTCTACCTGTAAACGATCCGTAAACGAAAAAACCCGTCAAAATGTCCGGAACTATTTCTGGCTGATGATGAATTCTTCTTCTATTTGACTATTCGGCAAACTATGGTCGTGTGTCATGGTAGTTGCTCTGTATTTGACCGAGACATGGGCCTCCAAGAAATGAAGCGAAACGGCGAATGTGTTGGCGATGCTGATGGCCAGGTGATCTCTTATTGTCACCAGACTTGACCGCATCCCCAATAATACAATCAGGAGCAGGTTTGGCATAGCGCCAATCACTGAGAAAATGCGCGAATGGCGTCTTCGCTGGTTTGGAGAGTAGTAGTGTGGCGAGGAAGCAGTACGAAATGGACGACAACGCAGAGGAGCACTTAACCGGATCAAGAGAGATATGACCGAGGTTGGACTGTCGGAGACAACTGCTTTGATTAGGGTGGAATGGAGGAGTAGAGTAAGGTCAGCCGACCCGCACCGCGGGAATAATAATTACCGAAAAAAAGAAAATGGATTCTTCTTCTACATCTTTCCTTTACTGGTTATTTGTTTTATAGTTATTTATTTGTTCCCAGTTTTAAGGTCTTTTTCGGCATCTAAGACCCATTTCAATAAATTCGATACCTAGCCAATTTAATTGAAATAAATTTTTCTCGCTTGAGGTGGGAAGCATGCACAAGAAGCTAATTATTAAGTTATAATAGCTATGCTCTTCCAGGAAGAATTGAAGACAAGAATTCTTCGCTATGAAAGGTAAATATTTTCATTTATTGTTTTTTTATTTCTAGTATTTCTTTTTCCACAAATTTTTATTTTATTTTTGCATAGAAATTTAGTTAATTAAATATATTATATTAATTATATATTAATTAATTAATTTCGTTTATTATTTATGATCATTCTTATTTATTATTGCTAGGTTCATGTTGTTTTTTGTTTGTTAATTTGTTTACTCAAATTTCTCTTTACATGTTTTGTTATGATTTGTTTGTATGTGAATGTCTGTCATTTAAATTAAAAAAAAAATGAAATTCAGGGAAATAATTGATGTATTTGATAAAAAAGTAAGTAAATCAAAATGTTAACTAATAATAATAAATTCCTTTTGTTATATTAGTGTTTTTATTATTATATTATAAAGTTTGGTTAATCTTTACTATAGGACTCGAAGCCACCCAGGGGGCGCTGGCTTACACTTCACTAGTTCACACTTTTGACATTAGCCGAGAATTCCCTAGTTGTTTTATATTTTTTTTAATCTAAGGAAACCGAAGGACCTACACAATTGGGTCAGGACCCCTGCA
>JAKCPI010025607.1:0-20100 GCA_023213315.1 Euborellia annulipes | reverse complement strand
AAAAACACTAATATAACAAAAGGAATTTATTATTATTAGTTAACATTTTGATTTACTTACTTTTTTATCAAATACATCAATTATTTCCCTGAATTTCATTTTTTTTTAATTTAAACGACAGACATTCACATACAAACAAATCATAACAAAACATGTAAAGAGAAATTTGAGTAAACAAATTAACAAACAAAAAACAACATGAACCTAGCAATAATAAATAAGAATGATCATAAATAATAAACGAAATTAATTAATTAATATATAATTAATATAATATATTTAATTAACTAAATTTCTATGCAAAAATAAAATAAAAATTTGTGGAAAAAGAAATACTAGAAATAAAAAAACAATAAATGAAAATATTTACCTTTCATAGCGAAGAATTCTTGTCTTCAATTTTAGCATTCTTCCTGGAAGAGCATAGCTATTATAGCTTAATAATTAGCTTCTTGTGCATGCTTCCCACCTCAAGCGAGAAAAATTTATTTCAATTAAATTGGCTAGGTATCGAATTTATTGAAATGGGTCTTAGATGCCGAAAAAGACCTTAAAACTGGGAACAAATAAATAACTATAAAACAAATAACCAGTAAAGGAAAGATGTAGAAGAAGAATCCATTTTCTTTTTTTCGGTAATTATTATTCCCGCGGTGCGGGTCGGCTGACCTTACTCTACTCCTCCATTCCACCTAATCAAAGCAGTTGTCTCCGACAATGCAACCTCGGTCATATCTCTCTTGATCCGGTTAAGTGCTCCTCTGCGTTGTCGTCCATTTCGTACTGCTTCCTCGCCACACTACTACTCTCCAAACCAGCGAAGACGCCATTCGCGCATTTTCTCAGTGATTGGCGCTATGCCAAACCTGCTCTGATTGTATTATTGGGGATGCGGTCAAGTCTGGTGACAATTAGAGACCACCTGACCATCAGCATCGCCATCACATTCGCTTTCATTTTCGTGGAGGGCCATGTCTCGATCAAATACAGAGCAGCTACCAAGACACACGACCGTAGTTTGCCGAATAGTCAAATAGAAGAAGAATCCATCATCAGACCAAAATAGTTCCGGACATTTTGATTGTTTTTAGTTTACGGATCGTTTACAGCTAGAAATAATATAAACTCATTGGGATAGAAACTACGAAAGCGAATTCAATAAAGCCGAGTTTCTGGGTGAACATCAGAATAGATTTATTTTTCATTTTGAGCTTAGTTCGATGTCTTTTTTTTTTTTGTATATACAGAATAGCAAATGGGATCGTCAAATTGCCTGACGCTTGTGTTCTATCTGTAACATAAATGGATTTAATAATTTTTTTAAAATTTTATTTGAATAGCGTACATATTTCTTCAAACTTTCATTAATAAAAATTAGTTAGAATTTTAATTAAGTCCAATATTTTTAAAGATATCAATCAAGGTTTTTATTTAACCCAACTTAACAAGTCAATAATTATGTATCTTTTATCTAGCTTTAATATCATGTAATTATTAAATACATCAACTCAATAAATTAAAATATTAATGAACTTTTGTTTTAAATAATTTTATATTTTAGATAGAATACAAAGATAAGATAAAATTTACCTTATGAAAATTTTCTGTCTTTTTCTTTTTCCTCAAAATAATCTATAATTAGATAAAATATTGATTTAAATGATGTTTTAGGAACATCTTTTCTTGAGATGATATTCACTAAATAAATGAATTCGGCCTAGATATGTAACTGCAAGAGCCTTCGGTAATCGAAAGTTGTGTATTGTGCTTGACCCACCAGATTTTTTGTGTCGACATATATTTAGTTTCCGACAGTATGGTACATTCTAATTTTAAGATGTAAAATTTATTATATTTTGTTGTTACTATGGCAACCATTTTCTCTATTGTCTTTCCTATGAAGTACAAGAGTAAAGTGGTTTTCATAAGATTTCAAGGGCAAAAATGAGAATATACATTTGAAAGAGCATCTAAAAAATAATTGATTTATGAATTATAATCAAAATCGTTGGAGAAAATTTCCGGGAAAATCGAAAAAAAAAACTGAAAAAAAGCACATCAGTAAAGTACTAGTACTTTTTGCTCGATTTTGTTCAAAAGCTTCATGTTTTGTCCAAGGGGGGTAACTAACTTAAATATAAAAATTTCCAACCTCCTAGCTCTTTTCGTTCTTGAGATATTTTGTTCACAGACAGACCATGTAGCGAAAACCACTTGTTTGGACTGGAGGGGATCTCAAAACGTGTATATCCTTGTCAGAATCTCGACATCAGAATTTCTGCAATGAATCCAATAATTCCTCTCTATATACAGTATACATATATAGGCAAGAGAAAGTAAAAAATTATCCCAACTCTTATTAAAACGCCTCCTCCTGAGGAAGAAAACGGGAACTTACCTGAGTAGATGCCCAACACGACAACTTGTTAGTTCTAAAACACTAATGACTGAATAGGAATTTGAGGATGGTTCTAAGTTATGGTTGGGATTGGATAAGGAGCCCCTTCTTAAAAGGTAGAAAGTATACTTTGTTTCTCTGTTTAGGACGAGGGTGGCTCACCTTGCTCCGAGGGAGGAAGCCCATTTTAATTTTAATTTATTCATTAATCAAAGAATGAATCTGAGAAGTTTATTTTTAGATAGTAGTTTGATCTTCTTAGTGCTCCGATGGTTTCAAGAATCAGGGCGGGGGGAAGGGAACGATTTCTTTGGCCCCCAGGACCTTAAAAAAATCTTACCGTCCCCTAAAATTTGAATAAATTATTATAATATTTTATTAATTAAATTAGGGGGTGATCCCAGACTTGAATAACCTTGGAGTAATAGAGAGAGAAAAAAGAAATAAAGTGCAAACTTGCAGCGGTTACTGCCATGGCCAAGGTGATGCAATTTATTTCCCGTAAAGTCGTTTAATTCGAATAAGTACATATGTGAGCTCTCTTTATTACCACGCCCCTGGTCGCCTCCTCTGCAAGGACGGGGACTCCACCTCGTTGAGGGTGGCACTATATATACGCGCTATGATCGTTGGCAAAATCAGACTCAGGTTCGCAGCTTAAGTCACTTAAACACATCAACATGAAGGTAAAAGAAAAAAAACATTCTTAAGGTTTAGAAATGATGTAATTATTGCCGGTATTGCATTCTTGTCGAGATTGAATGTCTCGATCAAGGATTCTTGCAATTCCATAAGCTCCCCTAGATTTGATTCTAACGGGAGAACTAATCTTGATAGTCCTTGGTATCCTATCTGATAGTAAAATAATTTTACGAGCGGCTTTTAATAGTATTTCTTGAATAATTGTTTTTAATCTTAATCTGATTTTGAATAAATAATTTTATTTGCAGGCCGTCATCGTTGCTCTTTTCGCCTTGGTGGCTGTGTGCCAAGCAGGAATTTTAGCTGCTCCAGGTCTGATCGGAGCCCCGCACCGCCGTTTCCGTGAATGCCGGTCCTCTTGAGCTTGACTGCTCCTGGTCTCGTTGCTGCTGCTCCTAGGGGAATCGCTTCCCCATGGGCTGCTGCTGCTATTCCTGCCGCTGTCGCTGCTCCTGTTGCTGTCCCCGCTGTGGCTGCCGCTGGCGCTCCGTAAGTTTTCTACATTCCCTATTCGATATAGAACTTTAACTTTAACTAACTCAAGTCATTTTGTCACTTGCAGATACGTAGCTGCCAACCGTGGTTCCGTGCACGTCGCTCCTTTGGCCGGACACTTGGTGGGATCTAAACAATTGAACCTTTCTCCTGCCCCTGGAACCATTTGGTGAACTAACTATTAGTATCATGAAGTGCGCGTAAAGAGGCTCAAATCCTAAAATGTCTTCCACTTACACAAAACATCTGTCACACCCTCAAATGAAAAAATAAAATTATTTTTTATAAATAGTGATTTTTTTTTATCTATATTTTCTAAACCCCATTTTCTTTACTTATTTATAATAAATAAAGAGAATATAAGGTAACAAGTCTGACAGTGGATAAAAGGGGAAAGAAAGACTGGCAGAAGAAAAAGAAGTCAGCACTCTTAGCTAGGGTAACTCGTGGTCGTCATCCACCTACTCACCAGAGTGACCACATTTTCAATGAGACAAAGCGGGACAAATGGGATGAAATCGAAACCGAAACCGTAGGTAATAATATTTTTGCAGAAATACGGATATTTTCTAAAAAAGCGGGACTTTTAAAAATCAACGGGACGCGGGACATTCCTCCAAAATGCTCCGACCAAAATCAGGACGTGTGGTCACCTTAGTGAAGGGTGAAGAGAAGAAAATTTCTTAAAAGAAAAAAACATTTGAAATGAAGAAAGGCTATTTCAGAAATTATTTTAATTTCAATTTTATTAAAATGTAATTTGAATAATGAAACTCTATGAGTAGGGCAGCCAGCGGAAATAAAAATCTTTATATTATTTCGTCTACGTTTCAGGAACGCATCGCTCCCATCTTCAGGATGAATTAATTGTTGAATTACAGATGAATAGTTTTATATGGTATACAGAACGAAAAAAATAACGTAATAATTTAATAAAATAGACAGCATAATATACAACTGTCTATTTTATTAAATTATTATGCACAATTGTTGGATCCAGCTGGCCGATCCTATTCATTAATTAGTTGATTATTAGCGATTGTCGTAATGTTATTAATTAAAGAATTAAAATCAGTGTTATTTTTATAATTACGTCTAATCCTTTTGATATTATTTTACGCGTATATCGGCCACCGATATAACAACAATATACGTTATTTTTTTCGTTGTGTATACCATATAAAAATATTCATCTGCTATTCAACAATTAATTCGTCCTGAAGATGGGGTTTCCGCTGGCTGCCCTATGCATCGAGTTCCTTTATTCAATCATCACCGCAGCCAATTTTCTACTCTTCATTAAAATGTAATTTTTCTATTCTTATCAATATTATATATGATATTTATTTTCACAATTATTCAACAATAATAATAATTTTACAATATTAAATAGAATACAGTATTTTAATAAATAAACTATATATATGGACGGTTTTTAAAAAGTTCTATAAAAGATGTTCAAAAAAAAATATTTCTATAATAAATATATATAATTAAAAAAAAACAAAAAAAATTAAAATGAAATATTTTTTTTTTGAACATCTAAAAAAAAAATGGCTACTCTTTTAATAAGCCTCTAAGAAGCACAAATTTTGGCTTTTGAATCGTTTTGTTTGCATCCCCTTATATTTGTATAATTGATTCTAAAAGAATTTCCATCTAATTTAATATATAAAGTGAATATTAAAAAGATAATTATAAAATATATTTCTATACAAATGTGGACGGATTAAACTAGTAGATAATTAAAAACAAAAAGCTTTAATATTGTACTTTGGTTATATAAAATCACAGGCGGATTGTGATAATGAAGAGAAAGAAAGAAAGATTTAAATGAAATATCTTTTAAATCCTCTCTTTAAAAACTTATAAGTTCATTCAACGAATTAAATAAATTAAGTACCAAAATCCGCAATGATATCCGGACCCAAAAAGGTGCAGTTAATAAAGACAAAATTCATAAAATTCAAAAATAACGGACAACTTCTTCGGCTTTTTTTTGATTTTTGCTTTAAATATGATAACAACAAGCAATTTTGAGTTAACAAAAGGAGTTTCGCTAAATGATCTGTTTGCGAATAACCGCCGGCATCTAACAGATTCTTTCATTGCTACCTGGAAGCAAGAGGAAAAATCCTCGTGGCCTGAGCCTTTTGGGATTAAATCCTAAATTCCTTAATAAAAATAATAATTTTAAAATTTTCATTATTGATGGGAACATGGGCGTAGCCAAACATCTTGCTGGGGGGGGGCAACCATTCAGTTAGGATGAGAGGGGGGTTTGCAATTAAAATAAACATAGATTATTAATTATTTATTAAATATAATTATAATTATTTTCCTATATAAGCTCATTTAACAAAAAATTCCCAATTGGAAAAGTATATATTTGTTTTTAATAGATAAAAGATTTTCAGGACATTGGGCATTGCCCTCCCCCTGCCCCCCTCTAGCTACGCCCTGCTGGGAATTTTCAAATTTAAATATTAATATTTTTTTCTTATTTAATTGAAATAGAGCCCTGCACGGGTAGGGGGTAAGCCCGTAGGCCCGTAGCCCGCCCGGCCCGGGTTTTGGAGGCCATGAAAAAATTGCGGGCGGGTACGGACGGGTAGGAAGTCTAAATAAACGGGTTTGGGCGGACGGGCATGCAAATGAAATCGAGCGGACACGGACCTATAAAAAAAATTTTAAAAAAATAAATAAAATAGGCATATTTCTTTTTTTCGGCATCTGTGATCATGAAAAAAGTTTAGGTTTTTGAAGAATGAAGTTTAGGTTTTTTATTAAAAAATCAGGAGCGTGGGGCGTACGGCGGGCCAACGCCCCCCCCCCCCCCCCCCCCCCGATATGTTTGCTCGGCCCCGCAGCACGAAAATTTTGGCTCCCAGCAAAATAGCGATTGTTCCGCGAAATCAAAATTTTTCGCAGGGCGGAAAACTTTGGTTCCATAAAAAAATTTTTTGAGATAAGGTCCCCCCCCCCCCCGTAAAAAAATTTCATATATACGCCCCTGTTAAAAATGTATAAAAAAATTAAATATTTTTAAATAACCAATGAATAATTTCAAGGTTATTTTAAATAAAATTATTTTATATAAAGAGACAATAAAGACATTTCTTCATTCATTCACTATACTTCGGGCGGGTACGGGCGGGCCTGAAGAATGGTAAAAAATTAGGGGCCGGACACGGGCGGGAAGTCAAAAAAAAAAAAAAATACGGGCTCGGGCCGTGCAGGGCTCTAATTTGAAATTATATAAAAAAATATTAAAAGATAGCTAACAAAGATGGCACTAAATTTAGAGAGAGAGATATGGCAAATTATTTTAAGGAGTTTTTCTCCCTCTTATCAAATGATCTTTTCCGAAAAAAAATTAATTTGACTTTATTTAACTAAAAAAATCTGACTTGAGCCTTTGGATCTGGATCCGAAAGATGGCAAGAAGATCTCTGTAAAGTGTAGATATTAAATTAACGTATATAAATAAATAATAGAAGGCTGATGAACGGCCAGAGAGCGGATGAGAGGTGCACATGGCCAACGCCTTTGCCCCCTTCTTCAGGATCAATGCTATCCTTGTTGGCGGCATGTATGACTCAGGCCCTGTTGGTTGGGCTCGTCGATCTCGTTGCTACTCGTGCCGCCCGGAATCCAGGGCGGAGGGTCCGTGGGTCGCTGAGGCCGTTGTCCACTTGCCATCACCTGACCGTTGCTCGTCACTCGATATGACGGCGGTTCATTAACGTTCTCCAACAACCAATCAGGCGTTGAACGGGGACTGGTGTTCTCCACTCCCGATGAGGTGGAAGGCCATGTAATAGCTCTGCCATAGCTGGAGCCCCGCGAGGGAGGCGAAGTTGTCAAGGAAGGTAACCAAGACGGTGGCGTCGGTGATGAGGACGAGGAAGGAGTCACCCGGGTCCACGGACATTCCAATCGACGAAGCGCCTATGCTGCTAGGACCTAATAACGAGAGAATAATTAAATTAAAAATAAAATAACGCAGAGTGGTGGGGATGAACTAATAATTTTCATTTTTGGATCTCTAATTATTTCTAACAAAAAAAAAAAACTAATATTTTGAGGTAAAAATGTAAATTAAAAATATATATTTTTTAAAACTAAGAGGGACTTGGATCCGACCCTTACGTGAACAGGTTAAAAGTTTCGAAACTTCTGGTTTAATTTAGTTACTTCTAAATTTATTATCAACTAGGAACCGATCGAATATTCGGTTTCGGTTACGGTTTTCGGCCAAAAATCCTGGTTTCAGCCGTGGTTTCGGTTTCAGCCAAAAAGAAGCTTTCGGTCGACCGAAACCTGAGTTTGAAAAGATGGGATGAGACTTGCATGCAAAAAAAAAAGGTCAAATGATTTGCACGGGAGGGAAAAAAATTTTCCGCAGGGCGGAAAAAATTTCAAAAAAAAGGTAAAATGATATGAATTTTGTGTAGGAAATACAAGTTTCTGTTTCGTTTACGGTTTCGGCTGAAAATCTTGTTTCGGTCGGACCAAAATCACCAAAAGGAAGAATTTTCCCTTCTAGATGCGGCAACATTTGTACATAATAAGTTCATATGGTTGCCTAGATGCTTGGGGCACCAAGTTTAGAGGCGATCTCTATCTGTGATGCGGAAAATGTCTTGTCGGAAATTTCACAAATTCGAATTATTGATATTTTATTGTAGAGGATAATTTCCTGAACATTTTAAAACCAAAACCACTATGCTATCTTAAAAAGTAAAAAGGGGTCGTCCACGTAACGCCTGTTTTGACAATTTTCTACTACCCCCCCCCCCCATGTCGCAGTTAGTCACATACAAACAAACCCCCCTATAAATATTACACCACAACATAGAACTACTATTGAAACCCAAAAATTTATATTTTCGACCTAATTCGACTAAAATGCCCGTTCCGATAATTTTACTTCGCGCCGACAAGACAAGAGGTCCCGGCTCACTTTCTGCATCACATATAGATTTATGTATTTATAATATACTGTATATACTAGCATTACTATTTCGGTATTTAATAACACGTGTTGGCCCCTTCTATAAAATATCAAATATAAAAATTATATTTGAGAAAGAAATGATTTATGAAAAATTTTTTTTTATCGATTAGTGCTTATATTAGGCTTATTATTATTATTATACAGTATATTCAGGGATTCGTAAAAAAATGAAAGGAAATCCGAAATACCTGTAGGCCAAGATCTTTCCCTTCCTCGGTGAGATAACGTTGTCGATCCATCTGGAGTCCAATGATCAGGACTCGAGATATCTGCAGTTGATCGGCCCTCGCCCCCTTAAATAATCATAACACATCGATTCAATTAAGAAAATACTAATAAATATTGATTATATGTGATGGTGTGGTCCGGTAATTTCCTTGATATATTAGGATGAATTATTTAAAAAACAGAATAAAATAAAAAATCTGGTGTGATTGGCGCACAGCACACAACTTACACGGTAAATCTTCAAGATGTAAAATTTATAAGTAGGCCGAGCCAGGGGCGCCGGAACGAATTTGAATCAGGGGGGGCAAAAAATTTTTTTTACGAAAATTAAAATAATTTAATATGTTCAAATAGTATAAAACAAAAATAGGTGTTAGCTGACTTCTACACAGCCGGTGGCTTTTAACGTGACAATGTCTTTTGCTTGATTTCAAAAATTCTTTTTTCCTTACCCATATTTAAATATAAAGAGAGAAAGCATTTTTTTTTACTAGTAGTTTGTTTTCATAAATAAACATGTTCAAACCATTTTCAATTGAAACAATATATGACAGGTGTGGCCAACCTTTTATCCATTAAGGACGACATATGCTTAAAAAATGAGGTTTTTCGAAAAAAATTAATTTTGGAGTTAAGTACTCTGGGATTTTTTTATTTATTCTCATTAAAGGGTATCTCTTCTCGCACCAAATGACATCTCATTTAGTCTGATCTGATTAGCCATTCGAATCTCCAGGGGGTTTAAAATTTGGAAAACGAAATCCCGCCGAGTGCTCATGCGGTAAAATGACCTCATATCAAAAAAAGAAACAAACACCCCGTATTGAACCACTCTTTCTAACACCTATATTTAGATTTAATGTAGCTTCTTTATGGTCAAGTCCGCTATGCGTTGCACAATTAGAGCTATTTTTCGATATTTTTTTGCCTAAAAAATGAGGTTTTTCGAGAAAAAACCAATTTTGGAGTTAATTACTCGGGATTTTTTTATTTATTCTATTAGAGGTTTTCTTCTGCACCAAATGACATCCCATTTAGTCTGATCTGATTAGCCATTCGGAATCTACGGGGTTTCAAATTTTAATTTACTGCAGCGCGGTAAAATAAAATGATAGGAAAAATAAATGGTGAAATCTTAGCTGAAAACTCATTCTTCTAACCGTATATTTCCTCATAATTATACCTCTTAAGACAGAGGAGTTATTCAAGCCTATAAACTTTTTCGTGCAAGCCCCTCTAACATGCCACTTATAGACACATGATTTGAAGACGTTGTCACGTCAAAACAAATCTACTATAAACCTTTAAAAATTTTTAAATAAAATCACAATTTTAATAAAATTAAAATTTTAAAAATTTGTTAGTGATTTTATCAAAAATTTTTTAGGCTATATTTATACTATTTGAATGAAATAAATATTTTTTAATTTTCTTCCTATAATTCAATATAAAATGTTTTTAGAAATTAGAAATACAATAGGGTCTATATAAAATATTTTGGAAAAAAATGAATTTCTTACTCTTTTAATTTAAAAGATTTTATTTTACAAAAGTAAAAATGTATCATTTTTAAAAAATAAATGAAATAAAAGAAGACATATTGCCCCCTCTGCCCCCTCCTATAGGATGCCAGGGGAGGGGGCAATGTACCCTTACCCCCCCCCCCCCCCCGCTCCCCCAGTTCCGACGCCTTTGTCAATGGAGAATGGAAGTCTCATTCACGCGTGTGTTTTAAATACTTTATTAATTGGTATAGCTTTGTTAGAAAAAGTTAGAGTTTTTTCGAGCAATGCCATATAGACTGTAAATTAGCCAGTGAATATAATATATCGTTTAAGGTAAGTATCTAACAAAGCTGTGAGTGTTATTTATTGGCGAGGCTAAACCCATCGAACCCAGGATCTCCAGCCTTTCCAGGGCATAGGCTTGCTGTCCATTTCATCAGGCCACCGGACCCTCGACCTCGACTCGTTTAAGATAAGGAAAATTTATGCGGTGAGTTTGTGTTTCGATTGGGCAAATTGCGCTCCGATTTCGTGACGAACGGACTAGGCGTATCTTAGGCCGTCAGCACGTCAACAAAATTAAAATAAAATTCATTATAAATATTAAATTTGATTGACATTTTAAAAGCAGAATTTTGTTGTAACGCGCCCTGAGACTGTACATTATTACTTGCATCGTACCTTGAACCGGCCGTGTCAATAAATTACCTTTTCTTTTTAAAATGTTAAAAAGAAATAAAGATATAATCTATTATTATATTTCATTATAAATCAGTTAATAAAAAGTTCGAGCCTTGGCGCCTAATTAGGGTGAATATTTAATAATTTTTTTTTTACCTGGCGGCCATGGCCTTGGTCTTGAATTACTCGGCCGTTGGTCAGGAATAGCATTCGTTTCGTGACTTAAAATAGGACAATCTTCAATGGTGGCCCTAAAAAGAAAGAAGAATTAGAATAAATAATAAGTTAAGGAGGGAAAAAATTAAAAACTCACTTGTATTCGATGCATTGATCGCGCAGGAAGGAGAGCGCCTTGTCGAGAGTTTGTCTGGCGAATTGACTTGCTGCTGGCTCCACAATCCCTTCGGGTCTCCTCCAGGACACAATCGCGGAATCTCAGGTGCGAGCTGATATTCAATAACACTTGAATTATTTTAAGTGCATTATTTTTGAAATTTTATGATGAAAAAACTTGCTTTTAGTATGTTTAGTATTGTTTAGTATATGCATTAATAGATATATTTTCTTTAGCTGGAAATTTTGTATATTATTGATGCTAAGTAGGCAGCCAGGATGAGAAATAAAAAGCTATTTTATTTCAATGTGCTCATCGACGTTTTGCCAATCTCTAAGCGCCTCCTTCTTCAGGACTGAGCAGGTGTCAATTATAACAATTAGGTGTCCTTTGAAGAAATATTTTAACATTTAGATAACAATGTATAAAGCATACTTGCTCTCTATAATTATACATTGTAATCTAAATGTTAAAATACAGGTATTTCAACAAATGACACCTAATTGTTATAAGTGACACCTGCTCAAGAGGAAGTGGGCTATTAGCACCTGAAACGTCGACGAACGCATTAAAATAAAATGCCTTTTTTATCGCCCTGGCTGCCTACTTAATAATATATAGGGTGGGCTATATTACTTTTGAAATTTGAATCGGCTATAAAAAAAAAATAATGAATATTTTTTTCAAAATTATGAGTTTATTAGAAAGATTGGACATTTATATTTAAGAATGAAACAACATCATTCAAATGACTGCCAAGGCTGGCTAGACAGTACCCATTTTCCGTGCCATGCTAAACGAATTTTTGTTTCCAAAAATTGAAGAGGATGACATGGACATTTGGTTCCAACAGGGTGGTGTCCCAAACACGGGCGTAACTAGGGGGGTGCCGGGGTGGGCCTGGCCCCCTTGAAGGCTCGTGACCCCCCCCCCCCCCAGAAAGCTCCCTGCCCCAAGAAAAATTGAGAAAATATGGGGTTTTCCAGGCCCCCCGGAGGAAAGTTGGCCCCCCCCCCAGGGGGAATGGCTGGTCCCATGGCCCACCCCAGCCAAATTCTCTAGTTACCCCCATGGTCCCAAACGAGACCATCTTTTGCGCACTGTTTTTGGAAATCGAATAATCAGCCGAAAAGCTGATGTCAATTGGCTGCCTCGGAGCTGTGATTTGACCCCGTTGGATTTTTTGTGGGGAGCCCTTAAGGATAAATGTTACGCTAATCATCTAGAGACGATTTGATGCCCAAACAATTGAAAATGTCCTGAAAAATTGGGTTGATAGGAAGGAACGGGGTACTGTGCCGTGGCAGTCATTTGAACGATAAATGTCCAATCTTTCTAATAAACTCATAATTTTGAAAAAAATATTCATTAATTTCTTTTTTTTTGATAGCCGATTCAAATTCCAAAAGTTATATGGCTTTTTTTTTAGATTTTTCGATATACTCCATTTATTATTCTTTTACAGAGTATAAATATTGTTTACCAACAAATTTGAGATGAGGCCCCGTCCAGTAGAGCTGTAGCTTGTTCTACAAGTCGTGTGTATTCCTTTCCACAACGTTCGTCCCTGGTTACTGTTGACTTGATGCATGAAGCGTGTCTTAAATACTCTGCACAATTTAACATTATTTGAATTAAACAACATTTCATTTGACAATAACATTATTATTTTATAATTGACTTAAAATAAAAATAATTTATGAAATTTCAAATTCTAGATAAGTGATTTTTCATATGGAATATCATAAATCAAAAGTAAATTTTCTCTCTTCAATTCCATTGGCGTTTTGTCAAAATATTAAAAAAAAAAAGAAAAAAAATTGTCGAAAATGCTAATTTTGAAAGTGGGTTTAAATATGGGCTACACCAAAAATTGATTGAAATGTCCCTCATAATCTAGAACTCGGTTTAACGGTTTAATTTATAAAAATGTCATCGCCTGAGACGGGAACTGAACCCTTGCCTGACCCGATGAGCTATGAACCCTGGGCTTCTAAAAGGTTAGATTCTTAATTTAATTATGAATTATTAGAACAACTTGTCGGCGTTTGCTTACCATTTTGATACGCAGTGGCTGAACACATTTGATGTACAGAATCAACCGGAATTTCAACTGCTTTGTTGAACTCTTTTCGACGCGCTTCCGTAAAGCATTTGTCTGTGTAGATATTTACACAATCGACAAATTGATTCCATCGTCTAGAATAAAAATGAGGATTTAATAATATCAATATATATTTCTTATTTTATAGAAAGTAAGTCATTTGATAAAAAGAAAATAGGTCGAATAAAGGTGGAAAAATGACAATGACAATGGTGTAATGACCACAGAAAGTATGTTGGGAACTTTACAAAGGATCCATTTTCTCTCGATCGGGGGATTAGGGGGGGCGAGGGGCGATCGCCCCCTAGAGAAATTCACAATTAAAAAAAAACTAGTAATCTAAAGAAATTATGATTTACGCTCTTTAGTTTCAATTGAATTTGTTACCAATCAATTTAAATAAATAGAAAGGGTTCTAAACCATAGATGCCGTCAAAGTCCTTAAATAAAAAAAAAAAAAAAAATAAAATCCGCCCCCCCCCGACAAAATGCATACCCCCACTCTCTCGATTTATTTGGCTCTATGGATTATCACTAAATGAGCAATTAGGATCTAAAGGAAAAAGTGGTGGTGTTTTATTAATTCTATTGCCTATCTATATAATGGCGGAGTGTCAAAAGAATATATAAAATAAAATAACACGAGAGTCGACAGAAGGCAAAGGGATCATTCATTAATTACGTAAGGACAATTTTAGTCACTTTTGACTCCCCTACCCCGATGTAAGTATACATAAGATTTCTCGAACCCCCCCCCCCCTTACTTACGTAAGACGTAAAATATTTAAAAAATTTTATCAGTTATTTGATTTTTTCAATAAGCAATAATAATTATTAAAATAGAATTTAAATTACATTGTACACTATAAAATAAAGGAAACTATTGAGAATTCAAAATGAAATTAGATTCTTTGTATTGAATTTTGATTCAAAAAGTATTACGTAAGAATAGGTTTTACGGCCCTCCCCCCTACATAAGTACATGTAGAGATTTTCTTAACTCCCCCCCCCCTCAAGACCCTTACGTAATTAATGAATGGCCCAAAAGATCATGGGCGTAACTAGGGGGTGCCGGGGGGGGGGGGCCTGGCCTCAAGAAAGCTCCCTGCCCCAAGAAAAAATTGAGAAAATATGGGGCATTTCGGGCCCCTGGGTAGCGGTTGTCTCATGCCCCCCCCCCAGCAAAATTCTTTAGTTACGCCCATGCAAGGGATTAAGAAAAGTGAAACTGAAAATTATATTTCTTATGCGTAGACGAACCAACGACACAATATATTTATTTATTTTTTATTTGTATTCTCACCTGCAAACTATATCGATATCGTTCATATTATCAGGGAAGATGAGATGTGGGTCTTTGAGGAGAGGATCTGCCATTTGCACGCATCGATCGTAATCTTGTCTTAAACATGGCTCAGCACCTGAAAAGGATATCATTTTTTTATTAATATTTATAATATGTATTTATTAATGCAACATTTTTCGATAGGGACCAAAACTCGAAAATATCCTGATCGAGGATGGTTTTGAAATAGTAATAAAAGGCTCGGCCCTCAACATGTATAATGAGAAAGTGTCAAAAATTCGATGTCGATGGAAATCCATTTTTTGAGGCCCCTGAGTCCAAAAAGTGAGTCCCGCAACGCAAATTGGTCTGTGTCTCTCTGTGAACAAAATATCTCAAGAACGAAAGGAGCTAGGAGGTTGAAATTTTATATTAAAGTTAGGGACCCTCCCAGGACAGTTAAAATACGCTTTTGAACAAAATCGGTCAAAAAGTACTAGTACTTTACTGATGTACTTTTTCAATTTTTTTTTTTTTTTATTGGCTCTAACGATTCAACTATATTTTACATGGTCTTTAAAAAGTAAAACTTTTTGTGAGAATTGTTTGAAATACACTTTACTGATACAACAAGTTACTCTTAATACATACAGCCCAATTAAAAATTGTATAACTTACAATGATAATTAATTATAATACTGTTAACCTTGTATTCTAACAATTAATCGTAAGTACCGTCATTTTATTGTTAAATAATATAAATATTTGTTAAAAGAATCGTATCATTGTTTATAAATAAATATTATACAATTTGTGTTTGAAAATAAATATTCTGACCACAGGTCCTGAGGAAGGTCGTGACTTGCGACCGAAACGTCGACGATTAATAATTAAATAAGTTTTTTATTTAATTTCCTTGGCTGCAAAGTCTCCTATACCCAATTCAAAGTCTACAGCCACTTCTCATCACTTTACTGATATATTACATATTTTTCAAATTCATTTTCCGGCTCTTCCTTCTATAAAGCTAATGTTAAATCCCCATTTGGGGATTTGCATGATAATTTCCATTCAAAAGGGGTTAAAAAAATTTTTTCCAATTCTCATGAAATTTTGTATTTATTTAGGATGCTCTATTATGTATAAAATAACCAAATATGAGATTACAATTTTGAAAAATAACCATAGTTTATTTCAAGCAGTCAACATTTAAAATACACAGAGCATATGGAGATTTTGAATCAATTGACTTTTTTACTTTTTACTTATGAAATGCAAGTGGTCAAGTTAAGGTAACTAAAAAAATCTGGTGAGATAGCCCGGTACACAACTTTCGATTTACAAAGGTGTTAAATCACACCAGATTTTTTAGAGTAGTAGAAAGTCCAATCGACAGTCATTGAGTGGTTCACAAGTTTCAATGATTTACTTAAGCTAATAATATGACTGGAATGGTATTTCTATTCCTTTGATAATTATTCCCCCTCGAGTAATTACATCGAAATAGGCATGTCTCCCCTATAAGAGAAATACCGGTATATTCTAAAGTAAAAAGAAAATAATTATTTAATATGATGAAATGAATGAATCAGGATTTTTGTTATCATAATTATAAAACAACCATCAGGTGATTTCGTTTTTAAAAGTTATCTCAAAGATGAATCTGATATGTATCCATCGCCTCATCCACTTAAATACTCTACTCAAATGAAAAATTACCGGTATTCATTTATTTTAACCAATACAGACAGCATTACATACACCTCTTCAAGGTAAATGTTTCTTAAATTAATATGTTTGAATGATTGGTCACAGGGCCGGAACTAGGAGATTTTTTAGGGGTGCAAAATTTAATTTGCCGCACCCTCCTTAAAATTTTCTATACAATATAGGCAGATATCTGCCGCCCGGGGCACACGCACCCACTGCCCCCCCCTAGATCCGGCCCTGATTGGTCATTACTTATTTAGACAAAATCTTCTTTTGCAGATGCCTCATTATAAATTGACTTATTTTGATTTACAAGCATTAGGAGAGCCTATACGACTTTTATTCATTTATGGGAAAAAAGATTTTGAAGATAATCGAATAAATCGGGATGATTTCCCCCATCAAAAAGCAAGTAAGTATTAATATTATAAATCTACTTTTAAACAGAATTAAACAAAACGTTAAATTGATTAATGATAATTAATACTTGATTTGTATATACGACGATTATGGTAAACAAGTACAGAATGCATCTTAAAATTACCGAAAGAAAGAAAATATTGTGTGCTGTGCGATCAGTCACACCATATCACCCCCCCCCCCCGCGAGAAACGCCTCTGGATCCGCCCTTGGCTCAGGGGCCCACATCTTGTGGATACGTGGATGGCGATCACAAACTGCCCTAGATGACGCTACTTCTGTTCTTGCATGTCTCTTTCCTTCTATATTTTGAACAGGCATCAGACCGTGCGACGGGCCGGCCTGTTCTAATCCTTCCCACAAAAACCCATGATCCGCCGACCCCGCACCACGGGATTAAGGGGAAGAAAGAAGAAATTTACTATTTTCATAAATTTGATTGTAAAACTTTTACAATTAAAAATCTGGTGTGACTGTCGAACAGCACACAATTTTCTCTTACCTTCGATAATCGAAAGTTGTGTTCTGTGCTTGTCACACCAGATTTTTCGTGTCGCATATATTTAGATATATTAGAATACAAGATGTAAAATTTATAAGTATGGGAAAATATTTTGTTACCATGGCAACCATTTCTCCTATCTTCTCAATGAGGTACAAGAGTAAAGTGGTCTTCAGAAGATTGTAATGGCAAAATGAGAATATACATTTTAAAGAGCATCTAAAAAATAATTGATTTTTGAATTTTAATCAAAATCGTTGGAGCGAATTTTGAGAAAATCGAAAAAAACTGAAAAAGTACATCAGTAAAGTACTAGTACTTTTTGGCTGATTTTGATAAAAAGCTTATTTTCATGGTCCAGGAGCAGGGGCGCCGGAAAGAATTTGAATCAGGGGGGGGGGGGCAAAAAATTTTTTTTAGAAAATTAAAATAATTGAATATGTTCAAATAGTATAAAACAAAAAAAAAAATCTGGTGTGACTGGTGCACAGCACACAACTTTCTCTTACCCTTCGGTAAGAGAAAGTTGGGCACTGTGCTGGTCACACCAGATTTTTTGTGTCGAGATATATTTAGTTTCCGATAGCACCTTAGTTTCAAACTTGCATTTTAAATGTTGACTGCTTCAAATAAACTATGGTTATTTTTCAAAATTTTAATCTCATATTTGGACATTTTATACACAATATAGAATCGTAAATAAATACAAAATTTCATAAGAATTGGGAAAAAAAATTTTAAATGCCTAAAAAGTTCTAAAGGGGACCCCCTTTTGAATCGAAATTAACATACAAATCCCTATAGGAAATTAACATTGTTCCTATGCGAAGATAAGGTGGAAAGGGAATTTAATAAAAAGAGTAGAGAGAGACGATAATGTTTGCAAGTGAGAGAGAGACATATATGTTTCCTTTGCAACAATTAAAGACACAAATAAATTAAAAAAAAATGGGAATTTAAATAATAATTGATTTTTAATCTAATAAAAAGAAAAAGTTTTAAATTCCGTTACCATGGCAACCATTTCTATCTTTCCTATGAAGAACAAGAGTAAAGTGGTCTTCAGAAGATTTCAACGGCAAAATGAGAATATACATTTTAAAGAGCATCTAAAAAATAATTGATTTTTGAATTTTAAAAAAAATCCTTGGAGGGAATTTTGAGAAAATCGAAAAAAACTGAAAAAGTACATCAGTAAAGTACTAGTACTTTTTGGCCGATTTTGTTCAAAAGCTTATTTTGAGCGTGTGGGAAGGTACCTAAGTTAAATATAAAATTTCAATCCGGTAGCTCAATTCCTTCATGCTAAAAATCTGTCCACACATACAGACACACACACACACTACATACACACACACAGACCAATTTGCGGGACCCACTTTTTTTGGACTCAGGGGACCTCAAAACATGTATATCCATCAAAATCTCGACATCGAATTTTTGACATGATCGCAATACTTTCTCTCCTATATATTTCATATATAGGCTAAGAGAAAGTAAAATGTACTATAAAACTTTAAAAATTTTAAATAAAATCACAATTTTAATAAAATTAAAATTTTAAAAAATTTGCTAGTGATTTTATCAAACATTTTTGGAAAAAAATTTGGAAAAAAATGAATTTCTTACTCTTTTAATTTTTTTTTAATTTAGAAGATTTTTCAAAAGTAAAAATATATCATTTTTTAAAATAAATGAAATAAAAAAGAAATTTTGCCCCCTCTGCCCCCCCCCCCTGTAGGATGCCAGGGGGGGGCAATGCTACCCTGCCCCCAGTTCCGGCGCCTATGTCCAGGGAGGGTACAAAATTTAAATATAAAATTTCAACCCCATAGCTCACTTCCTTCATGCTTAAAAGTGAACACAGACATACACACACACAGACAGACAGGCCATGTCGCGAAAACCACTTTTTTAGATTCAGGGGACATCGAATTTTTGACATGAATCCAATACTTTCTCTCTCTACATATATTACATATATATAGAGGTAAGAGAAAGTAAAAGTCGTAAATTAATAGTTGGATGAGCTTGTATTAAAATTAATAAATCATACTATCGTTTACTTAGTGGCTATTATATAACATTAATTAAATAAAACGTGATTACTTAAAAATTAAATTAATCTGATAAAAATGTGATATAAACTCTTGTAAATTTATTATCATTGGTACGTTTTTTTTTTTTTTTTTCAAATTTAATATCGTTTGCTCCAAAGTCCTAAACAGCGAGAAACCTGTCGGATTGAATTGCAAATTCCCCCCCCCCCTCCCCAGCTCTCATCAGCTGGGTATTTTTTTTTTTTTTTTTTTGGAATGGGTGCATAAGGTCCGAAGACCTATAATGACCAATAGTCACATGCAGCCAGGAAGAAAATAAAAACAAAAGGAGAAGCATAAAGGGGAAGCTCAACTGCGGGAACTGAGAAGATGCCTGTTGAGGTTAGACTTGAAAGTCTGAAGATTGTAGGTTTTGGGGAAGATAGACGCAGGGAGCTTGTTCCAATCACGGGAGGTCATGGGGACAAAGGAAGAATGAAATTGATTTGTTCTGTTAGTCGTGATCTGAACAGCATAGGGATGCTGGGAAGATGCCTCTCTTGTGTTCCGTGAATATGTTGCATTGGGTGGGATAATTGATTTTAATTCGGCTGAGCATTGACCATGGTAATACATGTATAGCTCAGCTTTAGTAAATATAGATAGTAGTATAATAA
>JAKCPI010025605.1:0-12600 GCA_023213315.1 Euborellia annulipes | reverse complement strand
TTCATACATTATATATTTTACAAATGTATCATGAAGTTCATAATTCGTTGTTTTTTACAAGTTGCCATTAATTCAAACCAAATAAACAATTCACTAAACAATGAAATGTTCCAGAGCATCTCTGACATTTATTAAAATTTCATAAAAATTAGCTAGCTTGGGTTGCCTATCTTCCAGCAACCAAAAATTAACTAATTTCTGCATTGTATAAATGTCAGGGAGCACTCAACTTTTTTTTTTTTTTTTTGGAGGAGGGCAAACGTTTTTTTTTTTTAATTTACTATATCTCAAATTTGGCCAAAAGATATTCTAAAAGGGTTAAAAAAATAATAATAATTGAGTACGAAAATCAATATTATTAGCATTTACAAAAGAAATCAATTTTGTGAATGACTTATTACTCAAAACAATGGATATGAGCCTACATATGCCCAACATTACTGAAACTGATTAAACATTTTTTTCTCCACACACATTCACCATTTTGTATCCAAATGGCTTAAATAAAATCATCGTCTGCCTGGAATCCGAACCCGCGACCCTTGTTATAGAAGGTCAGCACGCTAGCAACTACACCAAGGCCCAAGGGCCATTAAACATTATTATTTGTATAATAATGAGATGCCTATTATTAAAAGATTTGTTTTAATTTGAAATATCTTTTGTAGGGATACTTCGTAAACCCAAAGCTGAATGATGAAAGAGGTGTCGATATCAGAGCCAGAAAATTTCTCCAGGTGTTCGCATGATTCAGAAAATTTATTTATTTATTTATTTATTTATTTATTTATTTTTTATAATTTAAAATACCAACACCACTTCTCTCTCTCTAGTAAGTGTATTTTTAATTATTGTTTTTTTAGATTTCGGGACAATGATTTTTGTACACCATACCCCTTCCCCTGGTTAGGACCCGGTTAAAGATAGCATGAATAATAAAAATAAAATACAAGTTTTTGAATAATGCAATTTTCAAGTGCTTTTTCTTGAAGATTGAGCAATACTAGGATCATGAAATTTAAAATTTTGAACTTTCTTAAACGCTGAAAGTATTGCACTGTTAAAAATAAACGGTGAAAATTCAAGCTACCAAACTTAATGGGATGTTAATGCACACTTCTGTGGGCTCAATCCATTATTATTATTAATATAATGCACTGATAAGAGTGGTTTTAAATAGAAAAAATTTTCAAAATAAATTGAATAAATATAGAGAATAAGCATATGGAGTGTCAATGGTAGCCTAGATATTTGCTAATTTAAAATTTAACAATTTTTATTTGATCTTAAAAATATAGAGAAAGGTGAGCATACCCAGGAGCCTAGATAATAATAAAATTAATTATAAGAATGAAAACGACAGTTCAGTGAAATATTTACTAGAATCATCCTATTAATATTTGAAAAATTGTAAGCTTATTAATTTCAAAATCTAAATGATAATGCAAGAGCAAAAAGACTATAAAAACGGAGTATTATATTGATATATTTTAAAGTCTAGGTTTCTATAGTACATGTATACTGGCAGACATAATCAGGTATATTCTTTAAATTAAATTAATTGTATTTAAAATATTTATTCCGTTACCTAAATCTATATTGTTACGTGTGGAGGCAAAGAGGCTTGAAAAGAGATAAAATACTTTCTCCCCGGAGAGTGTATTACGCCAACGGAACGTTGACTTTCACCCCCGGCGAAAGCTTTTTGTATTCATATTCGGTAATCAACAGCTGAGCGAGAAGTTCCTGGCAAGTAGGCAACACAACAAACTCTTTCTTAATAAGAAGTATTACAAGATATGTATAATGTCAAGGAAGAGGAATTATGTGTGTTTATTATTCATTTAAATAAAATATTATCTATGCTTAAAAGAGATGTCTTGGATTCTTATTATTTTTCTCTTATTAAATTTATTCTGGCAAACAAGTACAGAATGCCCCTTTAAATTACCGAAATTAAGAAAAAAATTGTGTGCTGTGCGACGAGTCACACCAGATTACCCCCTCCCCTCCCCCCGAGAAACACCTCTGTCCTCTCCGCCCTCGGTCTTAGGTCAGTATTATTTTCTATATAGCAGTAATAAACTGTTTTAATATTCACCTAGGCACTTTTAGAAAAGTTTTTTGTAATTAGCAAGTTTTAGAATTGGACTTTCTGCAATTAGCAACTTTTGGCACTGTAACTGCAATTGGTCAGTATGAATCAACATAGCAAAACAAAAAAGAAAATTCTATAAAAGCAGCATGTTAGTCAACAATAATCATTATTAAAAAGTGTAAAAATATAGGCACAATAAAAATGTCCCACAGTTGACCAAAATATTCAATTTTGTGGAAGCTATTATTCATTGCAATTAGCATGTTTTGGAAATGACTTCATGAAAGTCGCCATCTTTATGTGAACAAGCAGGTAGTTTTGGAACAGAATTGATTGTTTGCAACAAGACAGTTTTGGAAATGGAATGAAATGCAACTAGGCCCGGTTTGTATTTGTACTCGATTTTCAGTATATGTTTTAAATAGGATTTATCAACTTTTTCCACTGGAAAATTATTTACAAATGTGCA
This sequence comes from Euborellia annulipes, assembly GCA_023213315.1. Taxonomy (NCBI): domain Eukaryota; kingdom Metazoa; phylum Arthropoda; class Insecta; order Dermaptera; family Anisolabididae; genus Euborellia; species Euborellia annulipes. Next base: position 10,033 of record JAKCPI010025605.1, on the reverse strand, counting down.
TTTCAGTTGTGCGAGCAACATGCAATTAAAACCTCAACTTTTCAAATTTTGTCAATTAGGTACTTTTGGAAATGGACGACTCATATCACTGAGCACTATGCAGGAACTTCTCTACCTCTGAAAAAAGGGCTTAGCCTATACCCCTATACCAAATCTATTCTAAAAATAAAATAAAATATTTGTTAATTTTTCTCATAATGGAAATCCTTTCTCTTTACTGTATAAAGAAAATCTTAATATTTTTGAGGCAGGATGTGGCAATGCAAGCAGCCAAAAATAAAACAAAACACTCTCGATTCCCTTTGAATGTACAGACATTTCTTTCAACATTCAGAGAAGATGTTATGTCCTTATGTATAGGTCCAGGTATAATGAATTCAGATATTAAAAAAGATAAACTTATATAAAAACAAATAATATTTTTTGAATTTTAAATGTAATTTACAATTAATTGTCGACATTTTATTTTATTTAATGAGAATGAAAAAAAAACAAATCAATTATTGATGCATTCACTCGCATGCTTAAGCAAATTTTAATTAATTTTTTTCATTAAATATAGAAATAGCTACTAATTTAATCTGATCATGCAACATAGCATAGAGTGAATCCCTCCCAATTAAAAAAAAAATTCAGAAAGCATTAAATTAATAATGATTATGTGAATAATAAGTTTTAAAGAATTTTATAGCTCCGGCTTAATTAAATTCTCATGAAGGAAGTTGCCATCAGAATTGTTGCTCTTACAATGTTAGAGAGAGCACTACGAATATAAACCTCGGATAATTACTGTCCAGCATTTATGGATAGGCCTTAGAGGTGGCCATAAGTTACGAGATAAAATAGTGACATTTTTTATACGGCAAATTTTTCACTTCTTAAAGCCTCATTCAGGTCATATGTTCGGCGAAGAGATTTATACAATAGAATATGAAAAAAATCTGGTGTGACTGGCGCACAGCACACAATCCAAAAAAGTGGTTTTCACAGCATGGTCTGTCTGTCTGTGTTCAATTTAAAGCATGAAGGAATTGAGCTAGGAGGTTGAAATTTTATATTTAAGTTAGGCATCCCTGAGGCGTGAAAATAAGTTTTTATTCAGTTTTTTTTCCCGATTTTCTCAAAATTCGCTCTAACGATTTTGATTAAAATTCAAAAATCAATTATTTTTTAGATGCACTTTTTTTGTGGTTACTCTGAGGAGTAACTCTCATGGGAATGATACTGAGGTGGGTTCCCGTTTCCTTCCTCAGTAGGAGGCATCTCAAATAGAGTTGGATAATTTTTTGTCAGGTGGTTTTGAGCTCGAGTTGTCTTCAACTCAGAATTATTATTGTAGCTTAACTGCTTGATCCCTCGGCTGGCTAATCGCTTCCTCTTGCTCTGAATAAAAAATTTTAAAAATCAAAAATATATTTTAATTATTCATCTAATTAATTATTCACCGTTCCATGTGAAAGGAACTTGTTACAGAAGAATTTAAAATTTTTCTCAAATATATTAAGGTCCAACATCAATTGATTAAATAATACAGTGCGTTACGGTGATTTAGTTCCACTTGGTTATTTGATCATAACTTTCATATTACTGTACCGATCGGGATGAAATTTTTTTTGCACATATATAATAAGCTTTTAAGTTTATTAGCAACATCTTCCTTTGGTAAGTCGCATATTAAAAAAGTCAAAGTGAAAAAAATTGAAAATTTACTGTTTACAAGTGTTATTGCTCAGAAGTCCACATCTTGTGGGTACGTGGAACTAAATCACCTTAACACTTTTAAACAGTCAATTTTCAATTTTTTCACTATAACTTTTTTAATATGCGACATATTGACGGGAGGTTTTGCAAATAAATTATATCTGCAATAAAAATTGATCCCGATCGGTACAGTAATATGGAAGTTATGATCAAAAAAACCAAGAACTAAATCACCTTAACGCAATGTATATTCTTAAAGCTTAAGAAGATTTAAGAGATTCAATATGTTTATTCCTATCAAAAAATATTCTTATTGGAATGAGTGTAGGAATTCCTAAGTCAGGTGATTTTTTTTCTTAAAGGTTATAGTTGGAATCTCGAGTTGGTAATACCCAGACACACCCAATGATTCTTAAAAAGAACTATTAGATATTAGTCAAGAGGTTGTTAATCAATACTAATGCTAAATTAAAATTTTCTGAATTATTTGAATAATTTTTTTTAATTTGATCAAAATTATGATTTACAATACAGTAAAGTACACTTATTATAAAAGTATCATTTCACTTTTACAACTGAAAATGATCATTAATACTTTAACTTCCGATAAGTTTTTTTTGGACTTCAAGAAAGGAAATTATCTTTTTCGTTTATATCCAATTAAAGAATATATGCTTATAATTCATTAAAATGATATCGTATAAGGAAAATAGTTTTATAGTATGAACATAAGAAAGAAAACATTGAACGAGGTAATTTAACCTTGTTTAGATTTGAGGTAGAGAATCTATTAAGAATAACGTATTGAAAAGAGAAATGTTTCGCCAATAAACCTTCAAATGAATTATTTCTTTAGAAAAAATTATTATTATAATTCGAAGAGAAGTTGCTGTTGATGTTATGGAATGGAAAAGAATAAGTACAGGTGCAGCAAAGGCTCTCTTCATTTGCTGCACTGTACTTATTCTTTTCCATTCATTATTATTATAAAATATTATTTTATTCTTAAGGAAAAAAAGGAGATATGCAGCCAGGAGAATGAAAAAAAAAAAATTTTAAATTCTTTTTGGCCGACGGTTCGGACGCCAATTGCTCGTAGCATTGTGAAGAACTCCATTGGTTGATTTTTCCCAATTGAGGACAGAAATGTCAGAAAAGAGGGTAAAATAAATGAAAAAATAATTGCTCAACTCTTCTCATGAGTCTACCTTATATTAAATAAAATTCTTTGAAAATATTGGTTGAGTTTTGGTTTTCCCGACTCCTAAATTAGTGGTGCAGCATTAATTTTTTTTGCCTCATTATACATTTTTTGAGTATACTCACTATAAATTGTTAGTTAGGAATACAGGCTTTTCCGATCTAATTCCGATATATTTAAACTAATTGATATAAATATGAAGAAACAGCATCAGGGAATAATGTTTAAAAAATCTTTTTGAAGTTACTTGTTGGAGTTGACTTGTAAGAAAAAAACAATTTTTTTTCTTTTTTACTTTCTCTTACCCTATATTTTCAGATCTTTATTACAGAAGATAGACTGACAATGCGCAGTTTTTCGATACAAATGATCAAAGCATATTTTTTTGTTTAAAAATTTATTTTGAAGTTACTTGTGGTAGTCAGTTGGATTTGACTTGTAGTAAGAAAAGTTTTTAATCACTTTCGACCTCTACCAGGTCATTTTCAGGCCTACAATGTAAAACAATACCCCACTTTTTTAGATATATTTAAGTTTTATTATAACGACATATATTTTGTATATTAATTAAAAAATACCAATAGCTGTCAATATAATTTTTCAATGAAAAATGTTTAAAATAATATTGCAAAATATAATGTTTCTTAAAAAGAGTTGGATTGTTTTACATTGTAGACCTTAGGATGACCCGTTAGAGGTTGAAACTGATGAAAAACTTTTTTACTACAAGCCAACTCAAACTGACTATTACAAGTACTACAAAAGAAATTTTTAAATAAATAAATATCCTTGGATCATTTGAATCGTGAATATAATACTTTATATAAATGAATTTTTTAAGAGCAGATTGGATTAAATAAAAAGTTTAAGATTTATTTAATTACGGTAAAATTTTCATTACATAAAATAGATAATAATAGCCATTTGGATACCAAATGGCCTAAGTAGAAATGCCTCGACCCCCAATAGATATATTAATATTAATAATTAACGGTTATCACTAAAGTCTTATATGGCCTGAGATGCCGAAAAGACTGTGTGAATGGATGTGTAAGTGTTAGTGTGAATGAGACAAAGTGTGAGTGTTAAAAAAAAAATAGATAATAAGAAGAAGAATTATAAAATTCTTTCCTCCCCAATTTAAATAATAATGAATGTAGGTGTGATAATGAATAGGAAGGGAGAGGACAAGGACAGTTGAGGAGCCTGCAGTGAGTGCAGACAAGAGTGAAAGCGCAATTCTTAAGAAAGAACCGAGGCTTTCGGTGCGTTCAGTTCAATACACGCCACCATCCAGAAATGACGAGGCGACCTTCTACATTGCTGCCCTTGTTGATCTGCGCCGGGCTTACCGGTAAATTAATTTACTATTTTATTACACCGAGAAATTCACTAAACATTACATAACTTATGAGTGCCGCGACAAGGGCGGGGCCGAGGGGCGCCACCCTCAAGCGCATTAAAGAAAGGGGCACCGGCAACTTTTATATTTTTACAAAAAAAAAATTGTATTATTCATTGTAGCGGAAACAAAAAGTAACAAACTTATCTAAAAATAATATTAAATATTTTTTTGTTATTAGAAGGAATATATAAATCTAATATTTATCTCATCTAGTCGTCTAGTCTAGGGTGGGGGGGGGGGGGGCGTTGGAATTAGACCAGGGGTGCCAGAGTTTGGGAGCGGAATTTAAGCTGTAAGTAGATTTAATATTGAATAAATATTTAATAAAATATAATTTTTTTTGGCGGGGGGGGGGGACGCAAATTATAATTTTGGCACCGAGCGCAAGTTTTCCTAGGTGCGGCCCTGTAACATATATTTTTTCAAAAAAATAAAATTGTTGATCCTTAATTCAACTTTAATTTTTAATAAATTTTTTTATAAATATTTATATTTGACTTTAAAATTTAAATAATTTCTCTATTTCTATAATAGGCAAGATTGATAAAAAATTTGTTAGATCATAAGAAAGTCAACTTTTTTGATTTAATTATTAGAGAAATCGCATTAATATTTTTTTTTTTAATACAACTTAAAAATATTTATCAATTTTCCGGAGTTATTTTTTGCCAACGGGCTAACTTTCATAAATTAAAAACAAGAATTCATTAATAATAAATTTGGGTGAAGTCGACATTCTTTTAATTTTATGAATTTTTTTTATTCTTTTGATTTTTAATTCAATGATGTTAATTTACATAAATAATAAATTCTACTGAATCATTAATAGAAGATACTTTGGGAGAGATAACTAACTGTTCTTTAGTTATCCGTTTATAATCTCAGGGACCAGTTTGATTATGTCATAGGTTGAATGTTAAGTTATACACGTAACAGGTAACAAAAATGACATTTTAAACTCAACAAAATGCATCCCAGGCAGCGAAAGTCACTCAACTTTCGCTTAAGAGAACCGTAAAAAGCAAACTCGAATTATAAATTGGCAGAAATCGATAATTCCACGTGGAATTAACAAAAAAAAAAAAAAAATCTGGTGTGACTGGCGCACAGCACACAACTTTCTCTTACCTTCGGTAATCGAAAGTTGTGTACTGTGCTTGTCACACCAGATTTTGTGTCGACATGTATTTAGTTTCCGACAGTAGGGTACAATTGAATTCAAGATGTAAAATTTATAAGTATGGGAAAATATTTATATTTTTGATACCATGGCAACCATTTCTCCTATCTTTTCTATGGAGTACAAGAGTAAAGTGGTCTTCAGAAGATTTCAATCACAAAATGAGAATAAACATTTTATAGAGAATCTAAAAAATAATTGATTTTTGAATTTAAAAAAAAATCGTTGGAGCAAATTTAGAGAAAATCGAAAAAAAACTGAAAAAGTGGATCAGTAAAGTGCTAGTACTTTTATGTCGATTTTGTTCAAAAGCTTCGTGTCACGTCCCATGGGGGTGCCTAACTTAAATATAAAATTTCAACTTCCTAGCTCTTTTCGTTGTTGAGATATTTTGTTCACAGACACCACACGACAGACACACACACACACAGACAGACCATGTCGCGAAAACCACTTTTTTGGATTCAGGGGACCTCAAAACATGAAGATCCATCAAAATCTCGACATCGAATTTTTGACATGAATCCAATACTTTCTCTCTATATATATATTACATATATACATAGGTAAGAGAAAGTAAAAAGACAACCTACACAAGGGAATTATGTTAAGGCACAAATTCTCTAGAGTTGCTCGTTCCTTAAATTGATCATAAAAAATTTTAAATTAGCCTGGAAAATATCTGCAAATGGCAAGAATAATTAATCTAATACACTTTACATATATTCTTTCTTTGTAAGAGAGAAATGCCCTGTTGATTTACTCAGTGAAGATGCTAATTTTTATGATTAATAAATTTCCTTAAGTTAAAAAGAGAAGATAGAGAGATTCATAAATTCTCCAAAAATGGTCAAAATTGTTTTTAAAAATTTCACATATCATTACCAATTAGTAATGAAAATTTAGGGATTTAAAAGATATTATCTTCTTTCATTGTAAGAAAGAAATTGGAAATCAGATACTGTTACTAATAGGGTTGTAATGGAAAAATCAGCAAAGCGAAAATAATATAAAAATATTTCATTTATAAAGAAAAGAGTTTGGGAGAAAGTTAAGGTAATCGATTGTTTTTAAAAGTATTATAAATAAAAATATACATAACAATTCTAAATTAATCAACTGATAAAGAACTAGATCCTATCTCTGGCTTAAGTTGTCTCGCTTTCCATTCTAAGAGATAACATTTATTTAAATAAGTTAAAGATTATTGGATCATTTTCGATCAAATGGTTTGTAATATTCATGTTCAAAGGTGGCCATTAACCACAGGTCATTGGGGATATGAGAAATATAGACAATAACAATGTTTAAATATGGAGTGATAATGACATTTGTAAAATCAAATGAATGATGAATCAACCTTTAACTTTTCGTGGTAAAAATTTACCATAACACGTTTTTGTCGCTCCATAGAAGGCCCCAAATGGGTGGTACTGTGGATGCAACGCAACCTTATAGAAAGGAGGGGCCGAAACGATCATGTAATAAACTCTATTATTAAAAGTATATTTCTTTTTAATTGGGTGGGTGACCCCGAGGAATCAGCGTGTTGAACGTCCTCCGGTAGCCATCGGTACTAGTATTTTCAAAAATATATATACTCGTACATATTTATCTATAAACCCTAAAGGCCTCAGCAGCCGAGAGGGCAAATTTAAAAAAAAATAATACGATGATTAAAATAATCATCAACTCAATCTAGGCATTTTTGAGACGCGTTTAGAGTTTTTAAAGTTATTTTTGGTAATGGGGATATGTTAATTGTTATCATACTTTGACCCCTTTTAGACATAAAGAGCCTATAATTAATAATTTGAGAAATCTAAGCCAACCTTGTCCTTAATCAAAACAAGAGTGAAATAAATTTATATTTATTTTTTAAATTAAATTGTTAAAAAAGTATAAACGGAAATATGCCTGTGTCGTTAACAATATATACACAAGTTATCGATTAAAGTTTATATAATAGCTTCAGATGCCGAAAAGACTAAAAAAAATATGGGCGGACTTGTTTCATGATCCGGAAGAAAGAAATTAGTTTCTCATCAAAAGTGATAAAAATTCATTTAAATAATTGAATATCAATGATTTAAAATAAATAATGTCTGTATTCAATACTTCGTGATCATCGATACCGAAAAACTCTTCCAAGAATCATGGTTTCGAGTCTAACTGCTGCTAAATTTTCAAATTAAATATTATTTAAATGATCTCAGTCAGTATGATCCTAGAATCAGAAAAATTCACTTAAAACTTAGTTCGTTTTGGTTGAGTGACAACAAAGACTTTCATGTCAAGGCCAGTAATATACGATTACTATTCTTCTTAAAACGGTAAAATGAAAATAGATATCAACAAAATAATATTTTCCGGAAACATTAAAGAAATTAAAAAATTTAAACCCTCTACGTTATCCGAATCCTTAAAAATACGAAATTACAAAGGAGGTGAAAGAGTGAGTTCAAGTTAATATAAAATTTGTTTATCAGATTAGTAAAAATAACATATTTTTAAGCTTAATTAATGTCAAGGAAATTTTTTTTCTGAATTATAATAGCATAGGCCTACATACCTCATTAATATCTAAAGTAGCACATTATAATATTTTTTAATAATTGAATGAGAGTTATATAAAATTTTTTTGAATTAAAATGAAAGATCACAAACAGATTGAATTTTTTTATTTGAAATATTCATAAAATATTCCATAAAAAGAATAATAATTATTGAATTTATTAACTACGTAGCCATTGACATTTATCCAATGATTTTTAGTCGAAATTCTAATGGGCGAGGTCACATCTTATTATCATTCAAAAGACATTCAGAAAAAGGGAAAATGTCAATTTACTTGATGAATAAAACAAATGTAAAAATGTTTTTTTTTTTTTTTTTTTTAGGTGTCTGGTCTGCTAGTAATTTCAAATGTCCTAAAGACGACGGCCAATTCGAGGATTCTAAACAATGTGATAAATTCTACTCGTGTGACGGAGGAGAGGCACATGAAAAGCTCTGTCCAGATGGTCTTGTATTCGATCCTCAAATTCGAAAAACCAACAAATGTGATCAGCCTTTTTAATGTAGATTGTGGTGATAGACTGGAATTACGTAAGTATTTAATATTATTTTAAAAAATATAACTTTTAAGATGACAGGCCTAACAGCTGAGATTGTATTGCCTTTCAATGAGTGCGACATGACTATTGGAATTTTATATTAACAAAAATAAGGGCAAAAATTAATTTGTTAAAAAAACACTACCAGGCAACTTTTTCAAAAGTTGTTAAAATGAAGTATTTCAGACGTGAATATTTTCCTTACGAATTTCACTATACATTTATCGTCTAAAACATTGTGTAAAACAAATGTATGAAGGAAATATGAACTATAGAGGGGCGGCAGCCTAGGCTGTATTCTTTTAAATTCTGCTACCTGACAATGTGCTTTTAAAATTTGTAGGTGCGGTCTACTAACCAAACATTATTTTAAATTGAAAATATAAATGTATAACTAACTATCTAACGATAATGAAAATATTTATAAGGAATGTAAATTAAATAAACTTTTGATATAAGATGAAGGTGGCCGTAGATATCAGTTGATATGGGACAGAGGAGCTGGCAGCCAATTTTGGAGCCTCTATATTAAAGAAAAACTCTCAATTCTGGATAAGTTTCGGCTTTATTCTACTAATGCCATCATCAGTCCCATTATAGAGTATTAATATATAGAGCAACACAGTCCTGGTGAGTTTTCATTAATATATAGAGTTGTTATATTGGATATAACACGTATCCAGAATTGAGAGTTTTTCTTTAATATAGTGGCTCTAAAATTGGCTGCCAGCTCCTCTGTCCTATAACAACTAAATAAACTTTTTGAAAATACACCAGTAAAAAACTGTAACTTATGAAATTTAACAAATTTATTCTTGTTTTAAAGCATCTGGAACTAGGAATGTAGTCGACGCTTTGGTCAGCCCCTTAGAGCATCTACTTATTAATGATGCAGATAATAGAATTTAGAACTAATAATAAGGGACGAAAATTTTCAGACAATTTAAGGATTAAGACGATTGTTAGATAATTAAAATACGTATAATTTTACAGAGCCTCCCCGAGGAAAAGGCGAGTGTCCTCGTCGAAACGGATTCTTTGCCCATCCCGACCCTGGCGTATGCAATATTTTTTATAACTGTATTGAAGGAGAAGCCACAGAAATGACCTGCACAACGGGTCTTCATTTTGATGAATACCAAGGTCTCTGTGTTTGGCCAGACACAGCAGCAAGATCTGGGTGCAAAGCTGAGAAAGGTTATAAACAATTTGAATTTTAATAGAATAAAACAAGATTTAAACCCATTTTTTTTGTCTTTTTAGGATCACTAAAGGATGGCTTTACATGTCCTACTGAACCCCAGGCGGACGCGAATGGTCAGGCTGTGGCACATCCGAAATTTGCACATCCCACGGACTGTCAGCGATTCTATGTATGCCTTAATGGTAAAGCTCCCAGGGAATTGGGATGTACAGACGGACAAGTCTAC
>JAKCPI010025604.1:0-28918 GCA_023213315.1 Euborellia annulipes | reverse complement strand
GGTGATTTAGTTCCACTTGGTTATTTGATCATAACTTTCATATTACTGTACCGATCGGGATGAAATTTTTTCGCACATATATAATAAGCTTTTTAAGTTTATTAGCAAAATCTTACTTTGGTAAGTCATATTAAAAAAGTCATAGTGAAAAAAATTGAAAATTTACTGTTTACAAGTGTTATTGCTCAGAAGTCCACATCTTGTGGGTACGTGGAACTAAAATCACCTTAACACTTTTAAACAGTCAATTTTCAATTTTTTCACTATAACTTTTTAATATACCTATTGACTGAGTTTTTTGCAAATAAATTATATCTGCAATAAAAATTGATCCCGATCAATTTATATGAAAGTTATGATCAAAAAAAACCAAGAACTAAATTAACGCATGTAATATTCTTAAAGCTTAAGAAGATTTAAGAGATTCAATATGTTTATTCCTATCAAAAAATATTCTTATTGGAATGAGTGTAGGAATTCCTAAGTCAGGTGATTTTTTTTCTTAAAGGTTATACTTGGAATCTCGAGTTGGTAATACCCAGACACACCCAATGATTCTTAAAAAGAACTATTAGATATTGAGTCAAGAGGTTGTTAATCAATACTTGCTAAATTAAAATTTTCAGAGATTATTTGAATAATTTTTTTTAATTTGATCAAAATTATCATTTACAATACAGTAAAGTACACTTATTATAAAAGTATCATTTCACTTTTACAACTGAAAATGATCATTAATACTTTAACTTCCGATAAGTTTTTTTTGGACTTCAAGAAAGGAAATTATCTTTTTCGTTTATATCCAATTAAAGAATATATGCTTATAATTCATTAAAATGATATCGTATAAGGAAAATAGTTTTATAGTATGAACATAAGAAAGAAAACATTGAACGAGGTAATTTAACCTTGTTTAGATTTGAGGTAGAGAATCTATTAAGAATATCGTATTGAAAAGAGAAATGTTTCGCCAATAAACCTTCAAATGAATTATTTCTTTAGAAAAAATTATTATTATAAAATATTATTTTATTCTTAAGGAAAAAAAGGAGATATGCAGCCAGGAGAATGAAAAAAATAATTTTAAATTCTTTTTGGCCGACGTTTCGGACGCCAATTGCTCGTAGCATTGTGAAGAACTCCATTGGTTGATTTTTCCCAATTGAGGACAGAAATGTCAGAAAAGAGGGTAAAATAAATGAAAAAATAATTGCTCAACTCTTCTCATGAGTCTACCTTATATTAAATAAAATTCTTTGAAAATATTGGTTGAGTTTTGGTTTTCCCGACTCCTAAATTAGTGGTGCAGCATTAATTTTTTTTGCCTCATTATACATTTTTTTGAGTATACTCACTCATGGGCGTACCCAGCGAGGGGCAGGGGGGGCAGCTGCCCCCCCCCTAGAAGTAAAAAAAAAAAATTAAATGTTTATAAAGTGATGAAACGAAACAAAATTGGTGGATGGCGACGGGGAATGATTCTTTTTGTTAGGACTCGAGGGTTTTTAGGCCTTTAATTCGAAGGCTTTACCTATCTCTCTAAAAACTAGCTATGTCACAATCTGGACGACCATGATCTGCCCCCCCCTGGACGACCATGATCTGACCATGCCCCCCCCCCTAGATTTGACCCCCCTAGATTTGATCCTGGGTACGCCCATGTACTCACTATAAATTGTTAGTTAGGAATACAGGCTTTTCCGATCTAATTCCGATATATTTAAAACTAATTGATATAAATATGAAGAAACAGCATCAGGGAATTATGTTTAAAAAAATCTTTTTGATGTTACTTGTTGGAGTTGACTTGTAAGAAAAAAACAATTTTTTTTCTTTTTTACTTTCTCTTACCCTATATTTTCAGATCTTTATTACAGAAGATAGACTGACAATGCGCATTTTTTCGATACAAATGATCAAAGCATATTTTTTGTTTAAAAATTTCTTTTGAAGTTACTTGTGGTAGTCAGTTGGATTTGACTTGTAGTAAGAAAAAGTTTTTAATCACTTTCGACCTCTAACAGGTCATTTTCAGGCCTACAATGTAAAACAATACCACACTTTTTTAGATATATTTAAGTTTTATTATAACGACATATATTTTGTATATTAATTAAAAAATACCAATAGCTGTCAATATAATTTTTCAATGAAAAATGTTTAAAATAATATTGCAAAATATAATGTTTCTTAAAAAGAGTTGGATTGTTTTACATTGTAGACCTTAGGATGACCCGTTAGAGGTTGAAATTGATGAAAAACTTTTCTTACTACAAGCCAACTCAAACTGACTATTACAAGTACTACAAAAGAAATTTTTAAATAAATAAATATCCTTGGATCATTTGTATCGTGAATATAATACTTTATATAAATGAATTTTTTAAGAGCAGATTGGATTAAATAAAAAGTTTAAGATTTATTTAATTACGGTAAAATTTTCATTACATAAAATAGATAATAATAGCCATTTGGATACCAAATGGCCTAAGTAGAAATGCCTCGACCCCCAATAGATATATTAATAATTAACGGTTATCACTAAAGTCTTATATGGCCTGAGATGCCGAAACGACTGTGTGAATGGATGTGTAAGTGTTAGTGTGAATGAGACAAAGTGGAGTGAAAAAAAATAGATAATAAGAAGAAGAATTATAAAATTCTTTCCTCCCCAATTTAAATAATAATGAATGTAGGTGTGATAATGAATAGGAAGGGAGAGGACAAGGACAGTTGAGGAGCCTGCAGTGAGTGCAGACAAGAGTGAAAGCGCAATTCTTAAGAAAGAACCGAGGCTTTCGGTGCGTTCAGTTCAATACACGCCACCATCCAGAAATGACGAGGCAACCTTCTACATTGCTGCCCTTGTTGATCTGCGCCGGGCTTACCGGTAAATTAATTTACTATTTTATTACACCGAGAAATTCACAAAACATTACATAACTTATGAGTGCCGCGACAAGGGCGGGGCCGAGGGGGCGCCACCCTCAAGCGCATTAAAGAAAGGGGCACCGGCAACTTTTATATTTTTACAAAAAAAAATTGTATTATTCATTGTAGCGGAAACAAAAAATAACAAACTTATCTAAAAATAATATTAAATATTTTTTTGTTATTAGAAGGAATATATAAATCTAATATTTATCTCATTTAGTCGTCTAGTCTAGGGTGGGGGGGGGGGGGGCGTTGGAATTAGACCAGGGGTGCCAGAGTTTGGGAGCGGAATTTAAGCTGTAAGCAGATTTAATATTGAATAAATATTTAATAAAATATAATTTTTTTTGGCGGGGGGGGGGGCGCAAATTATAATTTTGGCACCGAGCGCAAGTTTTCCTAGGTGCGGCCCTGTAACATATATTTTTTCAAAAAATAAAATTGCTGATCCTTAATTCAACTTTAATTTTTAATAAATTTTTTTATAAATATTTATATTTGACTTTAAAATTTAAATAATTTCTCTATTTCTATAATAGGCAAGATTGATAAAAAATTTGTTAGATCATAAGAAAGTCAACTTTTTTTGATTTAATTATTAGAGAAATCGCATTAATATTTTTTTTTTAATACAACTTAAAAATATTTATCAATTTTCCGGAGTTATTTTTTGCCAACGGGCTAACTTTCATAAATTAAAAACAAGAATTCATTAATAATAAATTTGGGTGAAGTCGACATTCTTTTAATTTTATGAAATTTTTTTTATTCTTTTGATTTTTAATTCAATGATGTTAATTTACATAAATAATAAATTCTACTGAATCATTAATAGAAGATACTTTGGGAGAGATAACTAACTGTTCTTTAGTTATCCGTTTATAATCTCAGGGACCAGTTTGATTATGTCATAGGTTGAATGTTAAGTTATACACGTAACAGGTAACAAAAATGACATTTTAAACTCAACAAAATGCATCCCAGGCAGCGAAAGTCACTCAACTTTCGCTTAAGAGAACCGTAAAAAGCAAACTCGAATTATAAATTGGCAGAAATCGATAATTTCACGTGGAATTAACAAAAAAAAAAAAAAGACAACCTACACAAAAGAATTATGTTAAGGAAAAATTCTCTAGAGTTGCTCGTTCCTTAAATTGATCATAAAAAATTTTAAATTAGCCTGGAAAATATCTGCAAATGGCAAGAATAATTAATCTAATACACTTTACATATATTCTTTCTTTGTAAGAGAGAAATGCCCTGTTGATTTACTCAGTGAAGATGCTAATTTTTATGATTAATAAATTTCCTTAAGTTAAAAAGAGAAGATAGAGAGATTCATAAATTCTCCAAAAATGGTCAAAATTGTTTTTAAAAATTTCACATATCATTACCAATTAGTAATGAAAATTTAGGGATTTAAAAAGATATTATCTTCTTTCATTGTAAGAAAGAAATTGGAAATCAGATACTGTTACTAATAGGGTTGTAATGGAAAAATCAGCAAAGCGAAAATAATATAAAATATTTCATTTATAAAGAAAAGAGTTTGGGAGAAAGTTAAGGTAATCGATTGTTTTTAAAAGTATTATAAATAAAAATATACATAACAATTCTAAATTAATCAACTGATAAAGAACTAGATCCTATCTCTGGCTTAAGTTGTCTCGCTTTCCATTCTAAGAGATAACATTTATTTAAATAAGTTAAAGATTATTGGATCATTTTCGATCAAATGGTTTGTAATATTCATGTTCAAAGGTGGCCATTAACCACAGGTCATTGGGGATATGAGAAATATAGACAATAACAATGTTTAAATATGGAGTGATAATGACATTTGTAAAATCAAATGAATGATGAATCAACCTTAACTTTTCGTGGTAAAAATTTACCATAACACGTTTTTGTCGCTCCATAGAAGGCCCCAAATGGGTGGTACTGTGGATGCAACGCAACCTTATAGAAAGGAGGGGCCGAAACGATCATGTAATAAACTCTATTATTAAAAGTATATTTCTTTTAATTGGGTGGGTGACCCCGAGGAATCAGCGTGTTGAACGTCCTCCGGTAGCCATCGGTACTAGTATTTTCAAAAATATATATACTCGTACATATTTATCTATAAACCCTAAAGGCCTCAGCAGCCGAGAGGGCAAATTTAAAAAAAAATAATACGATGATTAAAATAATCATCAACTCAATCTAGGCATTTTTGAGACGCGTTTAGAGTTTTTAAAGTTATTTTTGGTAATGGGGATATGTTCAATGTTATCATACTTTGACCCCTTTTAGACATAAAGAGCCTATAATTAATAATTTGAGAAATCTAAGCCAACCTTGTCCTTAATCAAAACAAGAGTGAAATAAATTTATATTTATTTTTTAAATTAAATTGTTAAAAAAGTATAAACGGAAATATGCCTGTGTCGTTAACAATATATACACAAGTTATCGATTAAAGTTTATATAATAGCTTCAGATGCCGAAAAGACTAAAAAAAATATGGGCGGACTTGTTTCATGATCCGGAAGAAAGAAATTAGTTTCTCATCAAAAGTGATAAAAATTCATTTAAATAATTGAATATCAATGATTTAAAATAAATAATGAGGGATAACTGTATTCAATACTTCGTGATCATCGATACCGAAAAACTCTTCCAAGAATCATGGTTTCGAGTCTAACTGCTGCTAAATTATTTTCAAATTAAATATTATTTAAATGATCTCAGTCAGTATGATCCTAGAATCAGAAAAATTCACTTAAAACTTAGTTCGTTTTGGTTGAGTGACAACAAAGACTTTCATGTCAAGGCCAGTAATATACGATTACTATTCTTCTTAAAACGGTAAAATGAAAATAGATATCAACAAAATAATATTTTCCGGAAACATTAAAGAAATTAAAAAATTTAAACCCTCTACGTTATCCGAATCCTTAAAAATACGAAATTACAAAGGAGGTGAAAGAGTGAGTTACAAGTTAATATAAAATTTGTTTATCAGATTAGTAAAAATAACATATTTTTAAGCTTAATTAATGTCAAGGAAATTTTTTTTTCTGAATTATAATAGCATAGGCCTACATACCTCATTAATATCTAAAGTAGCACATTATAATATTTTTTAATAATTGAATGAGAGTTATATAAAATTTTTTGAATTAAAATGAAAGATCACAAACAGATTGAATTTTTTTATTTGAAATATTCATAAAATATTCCATAAAAAGAATAATAATTATTGAATTTATTAACTACGTAGCCATTGACATTTATCCAATGATTTTTAGTCGAAATTCTAATGGGCGAGGTCACATCTTATTATCATTCAAAAGACATTCAGAAAAAGGGAAAATGTCAATTTACTTGATGAATAAAACAAATGTAAAAATGTTTTTTTTTTTTTTTTAGGTGTCTGGTCTGCAAGTAATTTCAAATGTCCTAAAGACGACGGCCAATTCGAGGATTCTAAACAATGTGATAAATTCTACTCGTGTGACGGAGGAGAGGCACATGAAAAGCTCTGTCCAGATGGTCTTGTATTCGATCCTCAAATTCGAAAAACCAACAAATGTGATCAGCCTTTTAATGTAGATTGTGGTGATAGACTGGAATTACGTAAGTATTTAATATTATTTTAAAAAATATAACTTTTAAGATGACAGGCCTAACAGCTGAGATTGTATTGCCTTTCAATGAGTGCGACATGACTATTGGAATTTTATATTAACAAAAATAAGGGCAAAAATTAATTTGTTAAAAAAACACTACCAGGCAACTTTTTCAAAAGTTGTTAAAATGAAGTATTTCAGACGTTAATATTTTCCTTACGAATTTCACTATACATTTATCGTCTAAAACATTGTGTAAAACAAATGTATGAAGGAAATATGAACTATAGAGGGGGCGGCAGCCTAGGCTGTATTCTTTTAAATTCTGCTACCTGACAATGTGCTTTTAAAATTTGTAGGTGCGGTCTACTAACCAAACATTATTTTAAATTGAAAATATAAATGTATAACTAACTATCTAACGATAATGAAAATATTTATAAGGAATGTAAATTAAATAAACTTTTGATATAAGATTAAGGTGGCCGTAGATATCAGTTGATATAGGACAGAGGAGCTGGCAGCCAATTTTGGAGCCTCTATATTAAAGAAAAACTCTCAATTCTGGATACGTTTCGGCTTTATTCTACTAATGCCATCATCAGTCCCATTATAGAGTATTAATATATAGAGCAACACAGTCCTGGTGAGTTTTCATTAATATATAGAGTTGTTATATTGGATATAACACGTATCCAGAATTGAGAGTTTTTCTTTAATATAGTGGCTCTAAAATTGGCTGCCAGCTCCTCTGTCCTATAACAACTAAATAAACTTTTGAAAATACACCAGTAAAAAACTGTAACTTATGAAATTTAACAAATTTATTCTTGTTTTAAAGCATCTGGAACTAGGAATGTAGTCGACGCTTTGGTCAGCCCCTTAGAGCATCTACTTATTAATGATGCAGATAATAGAATTTAGAACTAATAATAAGGGACGAAAATTTTCAGACAATTTAAGGATTAAGACGATTGTTAGATAATTAAAATACGTATAATTTTACAGAGCCTCCCCGAGGAAAAGGCAAGTGTCCTCGTCGAAACGGATTCTTTGCCCATCCCGACCCTGGCGTATGCAATATTTTTTATAACTGTATTGAAGGAGAAGCCACAGAAATGACCTGCACAACGGGTCTTCATTTTGATGAATACCAAGGTCTCTGTGTTTGGCCAGACACAGCAGCAAGATCTGGGTGCAAAGCTGAGAAAGGTTATAAACAATTTGAATTTTAATAGAATAAAACAAGATTTAAACCCATTTTTTTTGTCTTTTTAGGATCACTAAAGGATGGATTTACATGTCCTACTGAACCCCAGGCGGACGCGAATGGTCAGGCTGTGGCACATCCGAAATTTGCACATCCCACGGACTGTCAGCGATTCTATGTATGCCTTAATGGTAAAACTCCCAGGGAATTGGGATGTACAGACGGACAAGTCTACAACGAGGAACAACAAAAGTGTGATGCGCCTGAAAATGTAGCAGGATGGTTAGTAAAATTTTCTTTATTAATTTGTCTCTTTCTCTCTCTCAGAATATAAAAAAAAAAAATGAATAAGCTAATTTTTAAAATTTCATAATTTTTTGAGACATTTTCATATAAACAAAGAAAAATATTGGTTTTTGTTAATGTAAAGTGAAAAGAGATTTCAAGTTTAATAGATCAGAACAATATACTTATTTAAAATTTAAAAAAAAAATAGTAAATTTCAATTATAATGCTATTTTTTCTCAAAGTTCTCGATTTATAGAGAGTTATTCAAAAGTTTTCATATAATGTTTAGAAGAAAAATATTGGAAATATAATTAAGTGAAAAGAGATTTAAACCGCAAAATAAAATAGATACAAGGTTAATCAAAATATAACAACAAAATAAATAGGGCATAACTGTCAAATTTTTCAATGATGTAGGGTTTTTTTTATTTTTTATGATAATTGTTAACTTTCAAATTTTACTATTTTATTTATATATTAATATTTTAAATAATGATTATAGTAGATTTTTATAAACTGGGCAGACATTTCAAGAGAGAAGAATTATTTTTAGTATTTGAACATATTCATGTTAGCTTTAAAAAATAAAAATTTAATTCTTTTTCTAACTTTTCGGCATGTGAGGTTATATAATATACTGTATATATATATAAAAAAATATATATATATATATATATAATTAATCTTGAATGATTAGGATCGATATTAATGATCAATGAATATTTATTTATATCATTTGATATCCAACTGATTTAAAAAATATTCATCGGACTGCCTGAAACCCGATCCCTCACCAAGGTTTGACATAACCACTATTTTTAACCTCTCTGGAGTGGGGGATCTTATGATTATATGTTTTCAAGTCCTAAAACATATATTTTATTATTTGTTTGAGATTCCTTTATTTTTTAAACTAAATTAAACTTGCATTCAATAGAAGTCCTCCGAAAAAATTGTATATATTCTATTAATATATTAATAAATTTATGATTATTTCAAATAAAAATGAGATAGGGAAGAATTAGAGAGGCCAGGATTTCAGTTTGGGAGTCCAAAAATGGATGAAATCCCCCCCCCCCTCCTCACCCTTAATTAAACATTTAAAGTTGTGAAAATTTTTGGGGAATAAAAGAATCATAAATAAAAAATAGATACGTTTAAAAATATTTGATTCTCCCCTAACTTTTCCACACTAAGAAGCCCTCCTCAATCTGAATTAAGTTAATAAAATTTTTTAAAAGGAAAATAAAAGAACCAAAATAAAATTAAAAAATAACTTCTGCCCGAGCTAAAAAAAATTAATACTTTATTATGTAAAGCAAACTTTAGTATAATTTCTCCGTTCCTCTTTTTTGAATCATCCCAGTTTACATATTTCATCTACAATTACTATTTAAATCCTTATTAAAAGAAAGGAATGTGAAAAAAATATTCTCCGAAAACGGATACCTGAAAGGTGATGGTGTCAAATCCAATTCTTTTTTGGAATTCCGTTGATTTTTGAATGAGTTATAAATGATAGACCTATAATATTAATCATAATCAAGATTATACTATTTATTATAATAATATATATTAATAAAAATAGTAATCCCCCCCCCCCCCCCCCCCCCCCCCCCCCCCGTATTTTATATTTAGAAGAACACCATATTTGATCAAGATAAATAAAGGCAATGCCCTTTGAAAATATAATTAAAAGTCCAGTTGAGTTCCATAGATAAAGATGTAATGGTGAAGAATATTAAGATTATTATTTATCAGGAAATAGTTATAATAAATACGTGAAAGCATGCAGGCGGCCAAGATCATAACTTTGTGACAGCGAAGGTAATTTGATAAATTAAATTAAAATATTCATGAATAGTGGCGCTTCTTGGAAAGCAGGATCTTAACTAAAATTATTATTTTGTAATATTGCTAGAGGGCGAAAATATTTCTTTTTTTTTTCAAAAAGATTTTTTCTCATTTATTTAAAAATTATTCTTATATTGCTTCAAGCCTCATAAAGGTGGTTGATATTCCAAATTTATTACAATGGCCAAGGGTTATTTATATCTTAGTTAAAATTTTGTAAATTAAAACCAGCATCAATTCATACATTTAAGTGATAAAATAAATATTTTTATAAAATTTTAATATTGTACCGAAGCAAAGACTTAGTCAGAAAGCGGGATAAAATTTTAAATATAAAAGGCAAAGTCTAAATGGTGAACTAAAAAAAAAAAAACCATCAATAGATTAGAAACTCGCCTGTAGATAGGCAACCCGCAACTATGATACGTTGTTGTGGTTTCAATCCAATAGGAGTAATTATTAAAAATACATCGATATATCGATTTAATAAATAAAAACTTGATTTTATTGCAAATGTTTATGTATATGACTTAAGGCATTAGGTCTAATTTCAAGAAAAATTTATAAGCTTTTATGATGAATCCATTGACAGAATACTTCATCAACAATTTATTTGATCGAGGAACGTTCCACAATATGATAGTTATATACAGTATGAAATTTAATAATATGCATATATATTTATTCTAATTTGTAAGATGAGAACATTAAACTAGAGTTGCACAACTTGATGAATGAAGAAAAGGCGTGAAGAAGAATAAAAAACTGGTGTGACTGGCGCACGCACACAACTTTCTCTTACCTTCGGTAATCGAAAGTTGTGTTGTGTTGTCCCCAGATTTTGTGTTACATATATTTAGTTCCCGACAGTCGGAACATATGAATTCAGATGTAAAATTTATAAGTATGGGAAAATATTTATATTTTGTTACTATGGCAACCATTTCTCCTATCTTCCCTATGAAATACAAGAGTAAAGTGGTCTTCAGAAGATTTCAATTGCAAAATGAGAATATACATTTGAAAGAGCATCTGAAAAATAATTGATTTTTGAATTTTAAAAAAAATCGTTGGAGCAAATTTTGAGAAAATCGAAAAAAACTGAAAAAGTGCATCAGTAAAGTACTAGTAATCTTTGGCCGATTTTGATTAAAAGCTTATTTTTCCGGTCCCGGGGGGTGTTTAACTTAAATATAAAATTTCAACCTCCTAGCTCAATTCCTTCATCCTTAAAATTGAACACACACCCCACCCCCCACCCACCCACCCACCCACCCACCCCACAGACAGACCATGTCGCAAAACCACTTTTGGATTCAGGGGACCTCAAAACGTGAAGATCCATCAAAATCTCGACATCGAATTTTGACATGAAACCAATACTTTCTCTCTATATATATATACATAAACAAGAAGAAAAAACGAAAAGCAATATCTTTTATTTCCCTGGCAAAATAAATTTTCTACGAACTCTTCGATACTGTAATCTATAATTCTGTCTGTTCGAAATTTTCAATATTATTGAATAGATTCTTTTAGAGTTTAAAAAAATAATTATATAAAAGTTACTTTTTTTTTTTTTTTTTTTTTTTTTAAACACTCACACTTTTTTTCTCACTCACACTCACACACACATTCACACAGTCTTTTCGGCAACTCAGGCCATATAAGACTTTTTACGATATCCGTTATTAATAAATATACATATATGGGGTCCAGGCATTCTTATTTAAGCCATTTGGTATCCAATTGGCTTAAATAAAATCATCGGACTGTCCGGGGTCCGAACCCGCGACGTTTGGTATATGAGGTTAGCACGCTAACCTCTACGCCCTGCCCCGAGGGCAAAAGTTACTTTTGTTTTTCCATATATCTAAAAGTTTTTGAGATTTCAAATTTGTCGAATTTTTTCAAATTTTTTAATAAGTTAAAATTATAATAATAGTAATTATAAATACCTTATAATAAAAATAAAAAATTTTTCATTGCAGAAAATATAGATAGATATAGATATATTTTTGGTGCCTAAATTTAGAGATAAATTTTTGACAAAGAATCAAATTTCATTTTTAAGAGGAAATCTTTCTAGTTCTCATATAAGAGAACGCCATGAAATATAATTGTAAGTTCAAATTTTTATCAAGGTTTTATTTTATATTTTTTAAAATAGCCATTAAAATATTACAAGTTGGTTTCTCTATCATTTCTAAATGATTGAACTTTTTTGAAAGAATATTTTTAATGGTCTGCCAACGCTTAAAAAGTTAACTAAGTCCGTTCAATAATGAATATTTATATGAATGAAAAAAATAACGTTAAATTTCAAGACTTATCTTTAACGTTATTTTTTATAGTATTTGTTTAGAAACTGGACAAGAAAATTCAAGAAATTTTTTATTAAAAGAACTTTAATAATACAGGTGCTGGTTTTAATGAAAAAAAAGTTGAGAAGCTGTAACATACAATAGATTAAAATAATTAATGAATTTATTTTATATTTCCAGTGAGGATTGGTTCAAAGACAGCGATGATGTGGCAGCAGCGAAACCTAAACCGAAAAGGCCTTGAATGCAAAAGGAAGAAAGCAAGCGAGCAAGCAAGAGTCCCTTTCAACGAGACTGACAGACATCAAACCAACTTTCTAAACTAATAAACTCTTTTATAACAGGTGTCACGTGACAATATAATAATAATAACTGAGTGATTAAGAGAAAAAATTAAAATATTTAGTTTTTAATTAATTATATTAATTTGTCTATTTTAATTTTAAAATTAAGATATAGGCTATATAAAAATAAATTTTTTTCTAAATATTGTTAGTGAGCAAGAAATAATTATATTATGTAAAATAGTGTATGGAATTGTAAAATTTTTATAAATCATTCTTGTTACTACTGTTTTTCTATCTAGAAATATATCATTTTTGTTGTAAATTTGTTTAGTTTAGTATTTTTTATTAAATTCACACTTGTTAAGATGTCTGATTATAAATAATACTTATTTTCTCTTGCCTTATAATAATATGTAATTTTATTATAAAAAATAAAATAATATTTTTAAATGAATTTTATTTATTCTCCGTATATATTATATATTATAGTTCCGGGATGACCGATCTGGAGCTCGGAGGTTTTATCTTTTGATAAAGTTGGAAAAAACTAAAAAAAGTATTATACCTTAGTAAAGTAGGGCCTACTACTACTCGAAGTATCCCAAAGACAAACCTAGCTTAATTTCATATTGTTACTTAAAATTTGAAATAAATCAGAGTGAATTGAAAAAACTAAAAGAGTATATCAGTAAAGTATTAGTACGCCTGGTTACCCAAAGACGAGATCAATCATAGTTTGTTTTTTATCCCACAAATAATAAATATTTAAATTTTTTAAGAAACCGATAAAGAAAATATCAAGAAAATTGGAAAAACTAAAAAAGTACATCAGCAAAGTACTAGTACTCGAGGTTTTACAAAGACGGATCAATCGTACTTTGTATTGTTTACCCAATAAGAAATATTTAAAATTTTAAAGAAACCGGTAAAGCGAATTAAGAGAAAAGAAAAAACTAAAAAAGTACATCAGTAAAGTACTAGTACCCTAATTTTCCCAAAGATGAGACTACAATTTCATATTGGTGCTGGAAATAGTGACCTAGACTTATATATCAAAATTCAGACGTCGCCAAAAATAGGGACGAGATCTTAATGGACACCGTTACAGAAAAATCCTTAAAAAATTTAAAAAATATATAATATACTATTATATATTTTATAAATCAGGGGCGAGCATAATCATCGTTTTTGTCTGGTGTTTGAATTCTGGACCTAAATGCACTCAAATAGTTCTAGACTATAGAGTTTAGCGAATGGATGTGGCTTGCCAAGTTGTATAAATTAGGAAAGGTGTATGACCCAAAAATGAGGAGGCTCGTGGCTAATTAAATAAGCTGCACAATTCAGGTTCAAATCCCACTTGCCGTGAAAATTTTGAAACATTGCCAATGTCTCCTTCATCTCTCTGTAATTGGAGTTAATCTCTGTTGAGAGATGAGGAAAAAAAATTGTGTTGTAATCATTGAGAAGTATAAAAATCATATATTATATTTAAACAAATTTTTTTTAAATTCATTCATATTCTTGATGAAGTTCTCCATTTTTCGTTATTTGTATGAAGTTATGGGAATAATTAAAATAATAACGAATTTTTAAAAATTAAAAATTATTTAATCTCTCGACTATCGATTTCGGCACGATGTACCATCATCAGGTCGGCTAAAAATGTGAAAATAATTACATTTGTATATTAAGATCGATATATGACAATATTAATGTATAGGGTATTATCATAGGCGCCGGAACTGGGGGCCGGGGGCAAGGGGGGCAAAATTTCGTTCTTTTATTTCATTTATTATTAAAAATGATTTTTACTTGAAAAATAAAATCTTCTAAATTAAAAGAGTAAGAAATTCATTTTTTTCCAAATTTTTTCCAAAAATTTTTGAAAAATCACTACCCAAATTTTTTAAAATTTTAATTTTATTAAAATTGTGATTTTATTTAAAATTTTTAAAGTTTTATAGTAGATTTGCCCTTTTTGTTTCATACTATTTGAACATATTAAATTATTTTAATTTTCTAAAAAAAATTTTTTGCCCCCCCCCTGATTCAAATTCGTTCCGGCGCCCCTGGGTATTATGTATATATAGGTTTACAGGCTTATCTACAAAATTTGATTTGAATTTATAAGAATTTTCATATTCATATTAATTTCCTTAATATTTGATGAAATATTATATAAGAAAAACTATTTTAATACACATAAGATACATATTTTATGAAATTTTATATTGGATTATTTTTTATCAATTTACTTTCTCTGATTAATCAAAAATCACATCCCACGGAAATAGTTTCTTTTAATTTATTTAATTGGATATATCAATATTTAATAACTTTATTCTAACAATAAAAAATAGAACGGAAAGATTTTGGATAGAAATTTTATTTCTCTGCTCCTTTATAGATTTAAAATAATGTTAAGAGATATTAAGAATTATTAAATACAAGGCGTTAAGGTGATGTAGTTCCACTTGATTTTTTTATCATAACTTCCATATTACTATACCGATCGGGAGTTATGACCAAAAACCCAAGCGGAACTAAATCATCTTAACATACTGTATTTAGGAAAAAAAAGATCGTATTAGCGACCATTAAAAAACTATTAGACAATCTCAAGATGTTTAATAGATTGAAATCTCATAACAAGTTTTTCCCACTAATCTGATGCAAGCTGAATAAAAAAAAAATGATTTGTCTTTCAATTCAAATTTGATTTCAACAGATCCTCTTAATAAACATAGGCAAGGAACGAAGAACAATACCTCCTTATTTGACATTATTACGAAGCTATATGAGGTAAGTTTTCTTTCTATATAAGGGATTCCCTGAGGCTGGTCGGACCAGAAATAGATTTAAAAGTGTAATTAATAACTAAAAATTAAAAAGAATAGTGAATTATTATTAAGTAATTTATTTTTAAAAATTCAAAATGGAATTTTTTTCAGAGCCTTAGTTACGGGTATTAGAAGAGACCAAAATCCTTCAAGTTAAAAAAAAAAATTTCAAAAAATATGATTCATATGGTTAAAGATAAGAACAATAACTAAATTAAGACTTGTGACTATCAGTTTCAATGACTATTTATGACATCTAAGGATAAAAATTTTAAAATTGACAAAAATCAGTGTCATAATTATAATTTTAATTTATATCTACGACTATTTTTTTAATTTTATTTTTCATTTGAAATTACGAATAAATTAAAATATTGAAAGAAATTTTCAAGTTCAAGAACAAAAATTTTCCCAAATTTTTTTTCGTATTTTCTTTTCAATTTCAAGCAGTTTTTCATAACTGTCTTCATATGTAGGAGCGAGATCATTAAATTGAAAACCAGTTTGCTTTCAATTCTCGAGATTGAAAGTCGGTCAATTGGGTGCAAAACGTCGTTTATGGGTTAGTGGAAAATAATACACTCGCGATCTGAACATTTTTCTAAATTCTATTCTAACTAATTTTAACAAAAAGCAATGCCAAAGTGCGAATGAATTTAAATGTCTTCGAACGATAAGCGTGTGAAACGTCACCCCTAGTCATCAGAATTGATTACATATATTGTACAATAAAATCCTGATATAGTCCGAAAAGGGAAATATTTAGATAAAGATTAAAAATCATTTATCTTATTGTATATTATTAATAAATTAAATTGAAAGATTCTCGAAAAGCACCTGGTCTCGAAAAATGCCTGGAATGTATTTTTTTAAAGCTTTGTAAATTCTTAGGCGAGTTTTTCCTTTTTATAGAATTTTATTTTGAGATCAAAATCTCTCTTTAGAAAGAGTGAATTTTAGGGTATAGGCAGAGATTGTGAAAAGGACCAAGATAAGAAGTTAGAGATAACCTTTCAATCAATTAGATACCGAACTAATAAGAAATAACGAGTTGAGGAGTGGAGAAAAAGTAAATTGAAGAAGTCTCAAATATTTATCTTTCCGTAAGTAAATAATAATAAATTGGGAAAATAGAAAATGTACCATCTATTGCATATAGAAATAATAATACATATACATATTTCTAAATTATAAATTCCAAAATATCTGCAAAATAAATATAAATATAATTAAAATGCATGATGCGTTTGTCATGAAGGAAAATATATATAATTTTTATATAACGCATGGGTTAGTGAAGAAAATTCATATAATTAAAATTTATCAAATCAAACAGCCAAAAAAGATAGGTTCCTGCTAGGAGTCGGACCATAATAATTTGATCCTCTAGATTGCAAGTTGTCGACGGAGTAGGAGATAAAGCTTCTTATCCTGAATTATAGGCAACCTAAGGTCAAATTCACTTGAGAGCAAAAATTCATCAAACTCTATAAGTCATGCATACACCCTGAATAATAATAATTTTTAGATCAGGTAATCAAGAGAGAATTTCACTGACTTTTCCATAGTGACAATGAATTTTTCGTATTTAAACGGAGAAATCAACCTAGACCTTGCATCCTCATGTGATTGTTATTTGAAAATCTCGAACTCAATATTGACAAAACAAAATTTTGGAAAGTCGATATTGTGGTAACAAAGCGAGTTTTAGTTTAGAAAAAGAAGTTGATAAACTTATAATTATTAAATAGTCAGAAAAAAATAGTTCGAACCTGATTTCAAGAATTAAATAAGTCTCAAGGGCGGATACAAGGGGGAGGGGTAAAAGAGGTAATTACCCCCCTGAGATTTGAAAAAAATAATACTTTTTAAATGTATTTTTAATGTGAAATTTTAAAAATTAATACCTAAAAATTTGATTTATATTTATATTCTGGCAAACAAGTACAGAATGCGCCTTTAAATTACCGAAATGAAGAAAAAAATGTGTGCTGTGCGACCAGTCACTCCAGATTACCCCCCCCCCGAGAAACACCTCTGGATCCGCCACTGATATGTCTACAACCTAATTAATTTATTTCATATCAATTTATGTAGCTACATAATAAATATAACAATAAAAACGAGTTAATAAAACCATTATGTAGATTTATTCATATAACTTCTTTGATTAAATCATAAATTATGTAAATTAATAAATTCAGTAGGAGATAGAAAACAATCTTTTCAAATGACTACTTAATTCACTGACGAAGAACAAAACCAGTTACAAACATCACTTTTTTTTAATGGTCAGTGAGCGCAATTTGAAATATTGGGAAGCAAAGAGTATAAAACGTCCTTGGACGTAAAAATGGACAACGCCCAAGTGGTCACGTGAGGAGCAGTCACCTCTAGCGAATAGAAAGGATAAGGAAGGATTCATGACCTTCTTAAAGGGATGGATGCGTTTTGTTAAGTTAATTAATAAGAATAGTTAAGCCTTACTTATGTAAAGACTTGATGGGGTAGTGGGGGCATGTGGGAGTGGGGCTGCTACTGACGGGCACTCCACCTTCTTGCTCTCAGTCTAGTGTCAACGCTCGCTATGTGCAGCACCCGTCTTGTAGCTCTGCTTCTCGTGGTGGGCGCCGTCGTCGTCGCCGGTGAGACATACTGGGGGAGCATTAACTACTTTCATTTGTACCCGCTTTTATTTTTCTAGGACAAACAATTAAGCCGCCACGTATCCAATTCATTGACACAAAAAATTGTTCTAATATGAATTATTGTCATTGGTGGATGCTGTAAAGATATACAGTATGTGAGATAATATTTTCTTATCCATTTATTTTTATTAAAAATTTGAAGATTTTTTTATTTTAAGGCCATTGAGACCCCATCTCTTGATTATTTATTTATTATTGTTTTTTAATTACTAAGGGAAGGTCATAGCCCAATAAATTCCATGATATAATAAAAAGGCTCCATAAAATCTAAAGCTAAAAAAATTCTGAGGAGGGTTTAGTCTTTAAAATCCTCTCTTTTAAATTAAAACTAAATAAAAAAAAGTAAAAATATATTTCTAAAGTAAAACATATACTTAAAAAATCGATAATTAATGTATTCATTTTAAAAAAAGTCATAATTATTTGAAATTTATATAATTTTAAGATTCGTATTTTAACAAAATAATTATGACAATAAACCTATCATATTAAGGAGTACTGTACAAATCTCTTTAATCTTGTACTCCTTTTTTACTGACTAAGCCGAGCGCACAACTTTGCCCACCCAATATTCAAAGAAATAACGCAACGCGTTTGTTTATTTTTAACATTGCCCACCAACCATCCCCCCCCTATATAAAAATTTAAACAAGCGATATTTTGGTAACTAAGGTTTAAAATTTAGTAACACAAAGCAACCTTAAGAAACACAACTTCAAAAATTAATTCATTGAGCTTGTTGCCCCCATGAAAAATTTCGAACATCGGTCCTAATTATTGATAACTGAATATAGTCAGAAGCGGTTGGCAAATTTTACTTAATAAAAATAACAATTGTTTTTTCTTTGGCTTTTGTGATTTATAAAATTTGTTTTCTTGAGTATTCAAAAAATGTTTAATTTAGTAAAATAATTTAATTTTCGGTTTAACTGTGGTTTATTTGTAAAAATTATAACGTTTCGGCCACTCATTCTGTGGCCTTCTTCAGGTACAATTCAGCTAAGATTATAAACAGATGTAACAACGTTTAATTTAGTAATTACATCTCTGTTTTATCTTATACTATTAACTAATATCTTAGTAGATAGACCCACTGAAATCAGCTCAATATATAAAGAATATTTGTTTGTTCGTTCTGATTCAAAGTCATTGTAAGGTGATGAAAATTTGATAGTTTTAGATAATATAGCATCAGGGCTAAGAAGGGAAAGTCCCTACAATCAGAATAATAACAAAAATTTTATAGAGAAGGGTGAATAAATAAATCCAGAGCTGGTATTCAGGCAAATTTATTCGGATTATATCCCTCCGGTGAGTTTGTTTATACCATCATTTAATACAGTATATATAAATAAAATTTAAAAAAAAAAAAAATAATAATAATAATAATAATAATAAATAAATAAACAAATAAATAAATAAATATCCTTATAAAAAATATATATGTAATCAACGAGATGTACTTTTTATTTGTTAATTTTAAGGTCCTGAAGAAGGAGCCGTTTGAGCTCCGAAACGTTGACCTATAGCGGAGGGATATAATCCGAATAAATTTGCCTGAATACCAGCTCTGGATTTATTTATTCACCCTTCTCAATAATATCCACCAGGCTGCCCCTATCTTCATCACAAAAATTTTATAATAACATTTCCAATTAAATAAGAAAACATGTAGACCTATTAATAATGGTGGGAATATTTTTTTATAATTTCATCAATTATAAAAAATTTTAACGACGTAGAAATCTTTCAAGTACGAATGTATTGATTACAACCGGTTGAGCTGGCAAGAGATATTTTAAATATTTATTATTTCATCCTCATTTTAATTTATAAGTCAAATATTATGACCTAAAGCTAAATTTAAATAAATCCAATATTTGCCATGAAATATGGATGGCCTTAATTTATTTTTTGGCGTGGTTGGGCGTCCATTGGCTGTTTTTGGGGCCTTCAAGGGCGCTGTTGCCTGGATGGGCCCCTTTTTGTCCCCACTAATTTACTGAAACTTCCTAGCTCTTCAACGTAAGAAATATGAAATTTATCTTAGGGATGACAAAAAAAGTAAATTTTCAAGTTGCCCAACATTTTAATAGAAATTATTTTGGCCCCGCTAGCTCCCTTGTAGCTAAAATAAAAAATTATTATTCTTTTGGTATACATATTTTTTTTTTAATAACGTTTCAGGAGTGGGAGAAGTAATACAAAATATTAAAAAGGGTACATAATTTTTTAGGGTGGAGGGAGACCGCATCACACTACAGAAACACCTCATTGCGTAAAAAGCTCTAGTTGTTCAAGAAAACATTTAACCAAAATCATCATTATTGCCGGTCATTTAGGTTGCCTAGCTTCCACTATTATAACGATAGGCACAATTATATCTCGTTTCTTTGGTATTTTTATAAACTGAATAAATAAGCTAATTAATTGTTAGACATTATTTTTTTGTTTAAATATTCAAAATTAATTTTTCGTATATAACAAACATCTGCTGAAGAGATATTAATGCCCAAAGAGAAGGTGAAATTTTCATGATTTAAAATAGATCTCTTCAATTTGATAGTCCACAAGAGGGCTTCTTCCGCTATATGAGAAACTCATAGGATAAAAAGTTGAGGACATGGTCGAACCACTCAAAATTTTTTCCCTTTTCCCCCCCCCCGTCCCCCCCCAGAATCAATATTATAAAGAAAAATAAAAATTGTCAGAGCCTGTCGGGTCTGAGTTAGATATTATGCCAATAATTATTTTTAGAAACTTATGGGTGTATAGGAAATAAATAAAAATTTTATTTTTAAGAAAAAATATCTTGACATTTCAAGGATAATACAGTATAATCTTTAATCTGTTAGTTGTTTTCATGTATTTAAACCCATCAATTTAAATTTAAGCATAAAGAGGAAAAATATTTCGAAATTGACGACATGTAATAACTTAGCTATAAACACACAATTATGAAATTTTGAAAATTTCTAGATTTCCTTATTTTAGTATTACTTTTTTTTGAAGAAAAGAACATTCCAATTTAATTGCACAAATTCCGTGTACATTCACCAGACTTTTTGTTGATCTAATTTCTAAGAGGTGATAGTAAAAACAGAGAGAGTAGAACTAAAGGGAGAAAACTGTGGTCCAGATTGACTATTTGCATTCTTTTCTTATTTTAAAAAATTGTGTATAAAATTAAGTAATGTAAGACCTTAAAGCAATTCATTTTATACTTTCAGCTTGAGAATTATTTCATAAACAAGGTCAGAATTTGCAATTAGTTCCTATAATATGAAAAAAATCATTTATTTTTAATTGCAATAAAGATAAATTATTTAAATAAAATGAGCAAGCGTAAGAAATGGCCAGAGAGTGTCTAACATAAGTGGAGTAAGCAATGGGCTTGAAAAAGACAGGCATTTAATTCTGCTCTCAAATCTTGAAAGCCGAACTATTAGGTCGATCATGTTATATAACAAACTCAATATGAATGTAAGATATTCAATACGGGAAAGTAAATGTCTTTCGCCAATTGAATCGCTCGAATAATTTGTTATATATATTTTGGTGCATGAAATATGTTTTCACTATTTTCAAGAGCATAAATAACATTCTTTTAAAAAGATTGCATTAGCATGTTTATATCAGTTTAACATATTTGTTCAAATTATTTATAATTTAATCAAAAATATCTTAATAAGATTTCTATTAAAAAATAGACGTATAAATTAAAATATGAATTTTTGATATTTTTAATAAATTCGTGCATCCTTTTTTAGAATGGAATGCATTTTTAAAATGTTTTCACTGAAGTGTGACTATTTTAATCATTTAGTGAAAAAAAATTTACATGTAACAATATTAGATGATTTTATTTAATTTTTCCAATTTTTCTTTACATTATGAAATTGACTAATAAAAAAAAAAATAAAAAAAAAAAAAACAATAAAAAATTTCCAGATGTGTATTTCAAAATGTGAGTTCCAGAGATAGCAGCAGCCGATTTAGAGATACTCCAAAAAGGTTATAATTTTATTAAGTTTTTAAAACATTATCAAAAAAATTTCCATTAAAATAAAGCACTTTCAAAACAATCTAATGTATCAGAATCAGATGTCTCAAAATGAAAACATCTTATCTCACAACATTATTTAAACAAAAGGACATAGATAGATTTGAAAAAAGTAATTGAAATTTACTCTTTACGTAAATTAAATTGAAAAAGTTAAATACAGTAAATATTTTTATTAGTATTAAGCTCAATGAATTAAAAAGTCATACAATGATAGATCGAAAACTTAAAAATGCGGAAGAAAAATTGAAGAGGGTAATTATAATATTTATATATCTACTACTGAATATCAAAGGTTAGCCTTTAAACAAAAATTAGAGACCAACAGTAGAATAAACAGATATATAATTTGATCGAAATATTAAATTAAGAAGAATTTAAATCTATAAGTGGTACGATTTTAATAAAGCAATTGACATTTAATATTCCTTAAATATAAATAGTTTATCCTTGGATTTTAATTTTTTTTTTTTTGCAACTATCTTATTTGTACTAGTCCTCTCTTTTGAGAACGATTTCTTGCTTCATATCTGCTGATTGCATCACTCGAGCAATTTGGCTAGGTGTTGCTTTGTCGACCTAATGGTCAGTTGATTCGATTTAAGATCTGTCTCCAAGTTGTACTGGATGGCCTTGTCTTGACATTATCCCCAACTTGGGCCTTTCGTATTCTTCTTCTTATTTTTTTTTTATTTATTTTTTTTTTTTTTAATACATTCACACTTTTTTCTGATTCACACTCACACTCACACACACATTCATAATATGTTACAGTCTTTTCGGCAACTCAGGCCATATAAGACTTTGACGATAACCGTTGTAAGGAATATATTTATTGTGGGGTCAGGCATTTCTATTTAAGCCATCTGGTATCCAAATGGCTTAAATAAAATCATCGGACTGCCTGGGTCCGAACCCGCGACGTTTGGTATAGGAGGTAGGCGCGCTACCTACTACGCCACACCCGGAGGCATTCTTCTTCTTAATCTCATCAACAAATATTCGATCTATAATTAAAAGTTACGAAATTATAAAAAAAAAATTCTAATTCTGTTATTTTTAACAGTTAGCTATTTCTTTTTGTATTTTTTTTTACTGAAGTTTTTTCTATCCATTGTTCTTAGGACAGCTCGTCGAGCCAGGATGTCCTGAACCTCATGGAGAGCAGGCTTATCCTCATCCTGAACTTTGTGATCATTTCTTCCTTTGCCAAAATGGTTCATTGAGTGTCGAACAATGCGGAAATGGCCTGCTCTTTGATGGCAAAGGAAATGTTCATGGACATTGTAACTACAACTGGGCAGTGGATTGTGGGCATCGTCACAATGAAGGTAGATATTTATTAACTTTAATATGTTCTCCTTATCTCCAAAATATTTCATAACTATACATGAAAAACTCAGCATGGAGATTTGAATCATTTCTTAAAATTGAGAAGAGAAGGTTTGTAATTAATCGTATAATCTGTGGTTTTTGAATCTAAAGTTATAACAGAATTCTTGTTCAAATCCAGCTTGATTTGAACATTTTCAATGTCTCCTCCTAATGTTAGAGTGTGGTGGGGATCTTAATGGACTAGGTGGGTTCAATGTGTTACGAAAATGGCTACGTTAATCTAACCTTAACTACAGTAGAATTGCTGAAAACATTTAATGTATCATAATTTAAAATAATATTTTTGATCAACTTGTTTTGTTAGTGGCGCCCATCAGCACACCCGGATGTGAATATCAATTTGGAATTTACCCTGAGGCGCCTTGTTCAACCCACTACATCAAATGTGCGCATGGAATCCCACAACGTGTAGAATGTGAACCTGGACTTGCATATGATCCCAAGAGTCACTCTTGTAATTGGCCAGATCTCCTTCTGGAAGTTTGCAATCCCGAGGGTGAGTAACTCGATAAAATAATGTTCAATCATTTTGCATATATTTAATTTTAATAATATTTAATGGCTGGAAATTTAATTTTAAATTTGTCTTTTGTAGAAATCGTTGGATTCAAATGCCCATCCAAGTTGCCTCCTGGTTCACCTGCAGGAAAATTCTGGCCCTATCCACGATTTGCTGTCCCCGGGGACTGTCAAAGGTTTATCACATGCGTCCATGGATTCCCTCGGCTGCTCACATGCGAACATGGCAAGCTATTTGACGCAGAGGCTCTTACTTGTGATGAACATGTCGCCTCCTGGTAATTATTAACATTTTATTCGTAGAAATTAGATAAGCTTACTCAATTGAATTCGCAAGCCTTTCGCATTTAATTTATGAATTGATAGAATGAGAGTGGTGAAAGGAAAAAATTTTGGTTTTTCTTGGTATTGTTTTCCTCTTTAGTACCAACTAGGAGGTATTTAGACAACTGATGCTTCAATTGCGCCTTCAAGTCAAGAAGTATGCAACCATTACAATTACGAGAATATATTAGTTTTACTTTCAAAGTAGGGGGTTAGTGCAGGCCCAATCTTACTTATAATGTGTAAATAAGTAACTTAATTTATATTTAGATAAGCTTTAAAGTTCTCGGAGATAAATCCCATGAAATACTAATCGTGAGGAAACTTCATTCTTATGACCTTGAATAAATTATTAATATTGTATTTTTCTCCTTCGCTTTATTTAAAAATTAAAAGATAAATATAGAATGCGAATTCCATTGACTGAATATTTTACATTAAAATAAATGCTAGATTAAAGATATCTCATAAAATAATTAAACTATCTTGAAGAACAGGAATTCTGTCGTATGCCAGGAAAATAGTGGTGTGACGAGTACGGTGTACGATATGGGGCTCCTCGGACGATAACGAAGAGGAGCAATTAGGATGACTTGAAAGGGCCAAGAGAGATATGACGGACCTTGCCTTGTCGGAGACAACTGTTTTGGATAGGAGAGTAGAGGGAAAAAAAGGAGATCCCCCGAATCCGCACCTAGGAAATAATATAGAAGAAGATTTGCAAGTGTAAAGGAAAATGGAAAAGCAATCTGGGATTGTCAGTTCCCTGAAAAAGAGAACGTAGAAGACCACTGTTATAGCCAGGAGTAGGGTTTGGAAAAAACCGGAAAATTTTGAAAACCGGTTTTTCGGTTTTTTACAAAGCGGAAAACCGGTAAACCGGTTTTAAACCGTTTTTTTTTTCAACATCTGAATCTATTTAGAACGCACCAATATTTTTGGAAGTTGAATAATACTGTAGTTGGTATACAACATAGCCTAATTTAGAAATAAATATATGAAGCAAAATTCCTATTTCAAAGGCAACCTTAATAAACAAAAAAATGTAAATCAAGGAATACAAAAAAATCCAAAAAATACATAAATATTTCTCTATACATTTCCTATGGGAGAAATCGTAACTTTAGGAATTAATAACTCAAAAAAATTTTCCTGGACTCTGCGTTATGTCCTCTATAAGACTGCAAAATTTCATCATTCCAACGGAAAGTTAGTCAAACAGAGCGAGACAGAGGTACGGACAGACAGACAGGCACTCCGCTATTATTATATATAGATTATTTAAGTATTGGAAAAAGGGTAAAAAATATAAATAATTTATAATTTTTATTTTTTTTATTTATTCAAGGTCTTTTTCGGCATCTAAGGCCATTTAGACCCCATCCCTATTTATTTCAAATGATTGATAGCAAATTCAAATGAAATACATTTTTCTCGCTTAGTGCGGGAAGGGAACCCGAAACCCCAAGCCACTAGAAGCTATTGTCTTCTGTCTGAGCCACGGGTCACGGGCTAATTTATAATTTGAATACAAATATTACTGAAGAAAAAATTTAAAAAAAAAAACCGAATTCGGTTTTTTGGGAAAAACTCGGTTTCTCGGTTTTTGAAAATTAGCCAAAAAACCGGTATACCGGTTTCGGTTTCCACCGGTGTCCAAACCCTAGCCAGGAGGTCTAATGGTATAATTAGATATAATAATTAGGTCGGACAATTCCAAAGGGTCATCTCATTTTCATAAAGATTAAGACTTTGTTCCTAGAAAAATCTTTATTTTGCATTATTATTTGTTGTTATGTAATTGCTTACGTTTTTAATATATTTAATGGAATATTTTGTATTCAATCACAGTATATCAGTATTTCTTAACTAAAATATTTTTTTTTTCAGTGGAAATCATTTGAAATGATCTTCTAGTGGCGACGAGTTGGAAAGGCATCCAATTCAGAATCATTTTCACAAATTGTCATCCAGTGTTTGTAAATAGCCAATAAAAATGTCGTTATTTGAAAATCAAAATTCCATTTTAATTCGAATGTACAAATAAAAATTCAATTTTCAGATCGGTTGTTTATTTAATTTAAAAATAAAAATTTCGATTACTATTATTATTTTTCTAAAATCCTAATAAGAGCCCCAAGAAGTATTATTTATTCAAACAAATATTGATATCATAGTAATGAAACTGATATGTAAGAAAATGGGAAAAACTTCATATTGTCCTTAAAAACATTAATTGGTAAATTTTTTTGTACCCATTGAATCGAATGATATTCACTTCAAAAGTATGACTTGTTATAGACTGGAAAATACAAGAAACAGAATTATTCTTGTCTATTTGATAAAATCTTCTCCAGCAATCTTATATTTTGTTTCCTCTAATCAACTCATATTCGATTTTATATTATGGAAATTAAAAAAGATCCAATCTCAAGTTGTCTTAAAAATTTGCAAATTAATGAATTAGTGGGTCTGCTAAGCGTCACCTATTTCTTTCTACCAATTCTATAAACATAAATAGTAGCCTATTTTATGCTTAGACAAACCACGAAAACGTCTATAAATGATAATTTTTTTATATGAAATACTGTATATTAAATAAAATAATAAGTTGACTAATTCAGAAATTAGTTGAATGAACATAAAATTCAATTGTTTATTTATAATTTGTGTATATCCCTATATTTGAAATTATTAAAATAAAAATTTTGGGGTTGATATTGAGTTTATTTATTACAATATTTTCTAATCAATATTTTGCTGACAAGTTCAAATTAAAAATACGTATTACTTTTCAATTATACGGTTCACATTGAAGAAATTTATTCCAGAAGCGTGTGTGGCGAATGTTTTTCATGTTTTTACTTCTACCCTAGGTATATATAAGCTTATATAGAGAGAGAAAGTATTGGATTTATGTCAAAAAATTCGATGTCGAGATTTCGATGGATAAGCTTATTATACACGTTTTGAGTTACCCTGAATGCAAAAAAGTGGTTTTCGCGACATGGTTTGTGTGCGTGTGTGTGTGTGTGCCCACTCATAGTGGGATATATCCAGAAAAGAAATTACTTTAGTCAAAAATAGAACCTTTGCTTTTATTGTCCCATCTATCAAAAAAAATATATAAGTATAAAAAAAATAATGAGATTCAATATCAAAGATAAAATGAATCAGAACCCTCGCACCCTTCGACCATAGTAATATAAGCTACTGGTAGCAATTTATATTCATGACTCAGCTAATATTTCATTAATGGGATTTTTGATCATCCTTATCAGAAGATGAGAAGTCTTTTAACCAACAAAGGAGGCAAATGGAATGCTTTTTAGGCCAACTAGAATAAAAATTTTATTTTGCTTTATTGGAAAAATAATGTAGATGTTTCCGCCGATTCTTCCGGCCTTCATTAGGACATGTGTTTTGTTTGCCTCGAGTTTAGAAGGGCTCGGAAGCTTCTGACATAGGTGCGAACATTCGTCAAATCTTCATTAATATTTATAAATTGTTTTTTAATTCTTTGAAGCATAATGTAATATAGATGAACGAATAAAGGCATTTTCTATTATATATATATAAATATAAATATGACTTCTGGACCAAGATGACCATCACACAGCCAAGAGCCCCTTTAAGCTCGAGGCAAATAAAACACATGTACTGATGAAGGCCGGAATAATCGGCCAAAACGTTGTCAACGTTTTGTCAAACATTGCTTTTTTTTTTATTTTGTATTTTGCTTTGGCTGCTTTTATCTCTTCATTTTATATTATACATTCAGCCACTACTCCTTCCAATATATCCCCAAAAAAAATTTCTATAGTGGGCTTAAAACTAATATGAGATATATCATTACTTATGCGGCCCACGAGCTCATGATGCATTCCCAAAGTGGCCCGCAAGATCATTTGGGTTGCCCATCCCTGCTTTAGACAATAATCTTTTTCAATTCTTATACTAAATTATATTTAAACTAATAAGCATATTTATTTTAAATGAACTTACCAAGTTTTGAAAGAAGCTGAAGTAAAAATATTTTCTCACACTTTCTTGTGAAGTCTTCTTGTTTCAGCTTCCACAAATCAATTTGATTTTGGTTGTAAGTTAATAAACAGGACTGAGACCTATAATTAAAAGAAATTTGTAATCATATCAATATTACTAATTTTGACTTTATATTCTAAAATGTAAAAACATATCTTAAGCTTTAATTGCAGTTGAATAGTTAAATAATAAAAATATTAATATAAAACATCAACCTGAGTTTCTAAGAAAAGGGTCATGAATTTTTATATTTTTGTTCAAAAAAATTACAGAAAAAAATGATAGATTTATTTAATGAAGAACAGATTTTAAAATCCATCCAAAGGAAGTTATTAAAATCAAGAGACAAAAATAGATATTTATAGATAATAAAAAATATTTTTCCTATAGCCAACTAAAAAATAAGTAGAAATTGCAAAACTGGCTAAGTCCTAAACGTGTGTTTTTTACATGTGATTATTTCATTGTTTTTTTGGCGCGAGCTCCAGAATACGGCCAATGATTTTTTACT
>JAKCPI010025602.1:0-12003 GCA_023213315.1 Euborellia annulipes | reverse complement strand
TTTACATGAAGTTAACAACAATCATCAAATCAATGAATATTGTGTCTAACTTCATGGGAATGACTGAAGATGGCGCAGACATCATTGCTTATAAAATGAACTTATGGGTCCTTTAGAGGTTAGTTTATTTAAGTCGGAGCAAGTGCTTGAAAACGACTTTGCTCAGGGGCCCACATCTTGTGGGTACGCGAATGGCGACCACGAGCTATCCGAGCTGGGACAGGAAGTTTTTCAGTTCTTTAAATGTCTGTCTCTTCCTTCCTCTTTTTAACAGGCGTCAGACCGTGCCACGGGCCGGCCTGTCCCTATTTCTTCCGGTCGTAAAAACGTATGATAGGGTTGGAGGGATAGAGTGACCTCCGACCCCGCACCGCGGGAATAATCAGGCGAGGAAAGAAGAAGTACTTGAAAACGACTGCAGAATAAGCAGTCGAAAAGTTGTCCAGTATTTATATTTTTAATACAAAATGTGGCCTATAATTAAAAACTTCCATAATAATACAAACCACAAAAGTTTTATTAAACATACTGAGTTTGCAATTTTTTTGTAGTTACTTTGTATTATTAATTACTAAATAAAATAAACCATAATTAAAGCAAAAAATGTATTTTATTATTAATGATTGCAATCGTGAAAGCTTTAAAACATTTAATAATTCATTTATCTTAATTAATATAGTTGTAAAAAATCAGACCTCTAGAGAGCTTCGGCCCTAAATTTATTTTATTTATTTGCAGGAGTAAAGTGGCTGTAGTATTTAAACAAAAGATGAAAGCAGGCAGCCAGGTAATTAGTTGAAATAAAACTCTCTGTTTAGGAAACAGTTTCGGCTTTAATTAGATAAGGCCATCTTCAGTCCAATTATAATATAGCTCAATAATTATTGAGCTAAAACCATTTTGTGTGTATTTATAAAGGGGTGACTGGGGCTCATTTGAACAAAAAACTCTTTATTTATAAAAAACAAGATTTTATTAATTTTAGTTTTTCATTCATATCCATGTATTTGCTACGATGTCTTTTCTAAAAGTATTATTTCGATATATATACATATATTTGTTAAAATGTTCTGCTAATGTTTACCTTCTAACATGTTTTTATGATTATATATTTTTGTACGCTATGTTTGTAAAAAATAAAAGTGAAGGGCTGAATGGCGGCAAGCTACAGCCGAGAAATAAAGAAGAAAAAAAAAAAAATTTTAGTTTTTAATGTAATTTTTTTTTTTTTTTTTTTTTGAATTCCAACTTCAATTAGCAATCATTTCCTAAAAATCAAATAAAAAATAATAGTAATTTAAAACATCAGTAAAGTACTAGTACTCTTTGGCCGATTTTGATTAAAAGCTTATTTTTCCGGTCCCGGGGGCTGCCTAACTTATATATAAAATTTCAACCTCCTAGCTCAATTCCTTCATGCTTAAAATTGAACACACACACACACAGACAGACAGACAGACACACAGACAGACCATGTCGCGAAAATCACTTTTTTGGATTCAGGGGACCTCAAAACGTAAAGATCCATCAAAATCTCGACATCGAATTTTTGACATGAATCCAATACTTTCTCACTATATATATATTACATATATACATAGGTAAGAGAAAGTAAAAAAATATATATTTTTGTTACGTCATCAAATTGTTCAAACTGTCGGGGTAGGTTTGAACATCTATGGGGCATATTTAAACAATTGCTAAACCAATAAAAATAATCAATATTTTCTTAACTAATTGAAATAAAACTAGCAGTAGTATTCCTAACTCATTCTTTATTAACAAAATTTTACATTTTATCTTTTTATTAGAAAATTCCCGAAAAAATGGGTCTCGCAAAATGGTCTGTCTGTGTGTGTGTGTGTGTGTGTGTCTGTGAACAAAACGAAAAGAACTTTGCAATTTCATATTTAAGTTAGGTACCCCTGAGAGTAACACGAAACTTTTGAACAAAATCGGCCAAAAAGTACTAGGGAAAATCCTACTAATTAATACTTTTTGAATAATTTTAATGATCATTTGAAATAATGATGGAGTTTGTTAATTAATATTTTTTGAATTTTCTAAACATATAGGTAATAATTAATTTAAATAAATATTGATGTTAAAAAAAAAGTTTTTATTATCCTTCCTAATATTTAAAACAAAGGCTTTGATCACTATAGCCTTAGGGTGGCTCTTATTTTTCGAAGTTGGAAATTTATTCGCGCTACCCCTAGTTTGGTGCCATTGCCAAAAAAATAACCTGTGTAAAATTTCAGCTCAATCGGATAAGGGGAAAGGGTGCCCCAAGAGCCCTGAAAATTGAAAAAAAATCAGAAAATATTCATTTTATTTATTTATCTTGTTAAATATAAATTATATACAAAAAAGTGTTATATAAAAGTTGTAGATCTATAAAAAATACACATAATAACATCTATCAGTTTTTTATGTACGGCTAACGGTTTCAGAGAAAACCGCGAAAATCCATTTTTACTTTCTCTTACCTATACATGTAATATATATATAGAGAGAAAATATTTGGTTTCATGTAATAAATTTGATGTCGAGATTTTGATGGATATACACGTTTTGAGATCCCCTGAGTCCAAAAAAATGGTTTATGCAACATGGTCTGTCTCGGTGGGGGTGGGGTGGGAGTGGGGGTGGGGGTGTTTTGTGAACAAAATATCTCATGAACGAAAAGAGCTAGGAGATTGAAATTTTATATTTAATTAAAGTACCCCCCTGGCACGTGACACGAAGCTTTAGAACAAAATCGGCCAAGAAGTACTAGTACTTTACTGATGTACTTTTTCAGTTTTTTATTTTCGATTTTCTCAAAATTCGTTCTAACGATTTTGATTAAAATTCACAAATCAATTATTTTTTTAGATGATCTTTGAAATATATATTCTCATTTTGCCCTTGAAATATTTTGAAGCACACATTACTCTTGTACTTCATAGAAAGATAGGATCAATGGTTCTCATGATAAAAAAATTATTTGAAAGTTGTGTTCTGTGCTTATCACACCAGATTTTTCGTGTCAACATAAATTTAGTGTCCAAAAGTATGGTACATGTGAATTTTAAAATGTAAAATTTATAAATATAGAAAAATATTTATATTTTGTTATAGGGAGAACCATTGATCCTATCTTTCTATGAAGTACAAGAGTAATGTGTGCTTCAAAATATTTCAAGGGCAAAATGAGA
The DNA here is from genome assembly GCA_023213315.1 of Euborellia annulipes. Taxonomy (NCBI): domain Eukaryota; kingdom Metazoa; phylum Arthropoda; class Insecta; order Dermaptera; family Anisolabididae; genus Euborellia; species Euborellia annulipes. Next base: position 8,803 of record JAKCPI010025602.1, on the reverse strand, counting down.
ATATATATTTCAAAGATCATCTAAAAAATAATTGATTTATGAATTTTAATCAAAATCGTTAGAACGAATTTTGAGAAAATCGAAAATAAAAAAAACTGAAAAAGTACATCAGTAAAGTACTAGTACTTCTTGGCCGATTTTGTTCTAAAGCTTCGTGTCACGTGCCAGGGGGTACTTTAATTAAATATAAAATTTCAATCTCCTAGCTCTTTTCGTTCATGAGATATTTTGTTCACAAAACACTCCCACCCCCACTCCCACCCCACCCCCACCGAGACAGACCATGTTGCATAAACCATTTTTTTGGACTCAGGGGATCTCAAAACGTGTATATCCATCAAAATCTCGACATCAAATTTATTACATGAAACCAAATATTTTTCTCTATATATATATTACATGTATAGGTAAGAGAAAGTAAAAATGGATTTTCGCGGTTTTCTCTGAAACCGTTAGCCGTACATAAAAAACTGATAGATGTTATTATGTGTATTTTTTATAGATCTACAACTTTTATATAACACTTTTTTGTATATAATTTATATTTAACAAGATAAATAAATAAAATGAATATTTTCTGATTTTTTCAATTTTCAGGGCTCTTGGGGCACCCTTTCCCTCTTATCCGATTGAGCTGAAATTTTACACAGGTTATTTTTTTTGGGCAATGGCACCAAACTAGGGGGTAGCGTCAAAAAAATCTCAAAAAAATTTTTCCCCCAGTAGTAGCTAAGAGCCACCCTACTATAGCCTATATTTGAACCTGAAAAACGTGATGAAAATTGAATTACTTTAATTGCTTTATAAATATAGGCCTACACTAAGGCTCAAAGTAGATGACGTATTGATTTTTAATTTTTTTTTCAGAATATTTTTTTTTTACCTTGCAAATATAAATTTTTAAAGAGAAATGTTCAAATATTAATTTTAATCAAAATTGATGGACCGGATTTACATAAAAGCTAGACAAGGGGAAGGTCTAAAAAAACAATGCATTTTTGAATAATGAAAATGACAAGATGAATTAATTTGATGCATATTTTTTCAATTTTTACTTCTTTATACGAAGTAAAGAAAGTATTCTAATCGCGAAAGATTTCTCCAAATGAAAATATCCATATTGACCATCCCTAAATCTATTTTGACTAGTTTCGTCGTGATTACTGTACGTATGTATGTATGTAAATGTCTAGTTGTAGAAAGTAGAAATTTTTTTTTTATTTTTAAGTTGACTATGCAGCTTCTTTCGTCTATGACTGATGTTTGGTCGAAAAATCAATAAAACACACGGTTTTATTTTTTAGAAGTTATATTTTTGATGGTCAACCGCCTTGTACGAAGATCAGTTTCGATATAAAATCATCTTCAGGATCTATAAATTCATAATACATTCAAATACTATATATATTTGGGGTCCAGACAATCTTATTTAAGTCATCTGGTATCCAAATGGCTTAAATAAAATCATCGGACTGCCTGGGGTCCGAACTCGCGACTTTTGGTGTACGAGGTTAGCACGCTAACCTCTACGCCAAGCCCCGAGGGCTACGAGAAGGCTAAGGAGGTTGATTGGCATTCCAAAAGGGCGAGGTCGAAATTGAGAACTCCCCTCTAATTAATCAAGGGGGCACGTACGGCGCCAACCACACCCTTTGGGCCCTTTTGAGCTTCAGTTGGGGTCACCCGATTTTATTTTTATTCGGATGACTCAAGCGCTAAGGGAGGGAAATATTTTTTGGCAATCAGGATGCTTGGGATGCATTCCCGCCCGGCACGTGTTCTCTCATAGATCGGAGCGACATCCAGACGCCGTCTTGACGCCAAAGGTCTAAATCAATCGACGGACGTTTCCGCTGAGAGATTTAAGATCCGTTTTTCGAATGGACTAATTTTGAAAGAGAAAAATAATGACAGCAGACATTTTTGAAAAGGACGCCGATAATAAACCGCCCAAGAACAATATTTTAATAATTCAACGATGACGAGTTCTTCCTGTCCACGAACTCACTCTGACGCCATTCGGAATTCAATCAAATTAGGATTCTTAAGAATTGTATTATTTCTCAGATTTGACTTATTAATTTAATAATGATATTTTAATAAAAAAATAAACTAGCTGCGCAGGCTGCTGAAGATGAACTTTTGTTAGTCCCCTGGGTGTCTTTGATTCACTTTCATTTACCATAAGGGGCCATCCATTAATTACGTCACACCTAAAAGAGGGGGAGGGTATCACCAGAATGTGACATTATGTGACAAGGGCAGGGGGTTGAAAAACCTTGTGACGCCACATTTCAAAATTTGAGATGCCCAAACGCGAAATTTATAGGTGAACAAAAAAATTTTGAATATTTACGAACGCAATCTAAATTTTTTAATACTTTAGCATTCTCGCTATGAGATTATTTATTATTATTATAATTAGCATAATTAGGTGTCTATTATTGATAAAATTGGAAAATGTGTGACGTCACATCAGGGGGGAAGGATTTGTAAAAATGTGACAACCTGTGACAAGGACGGGAGGAGGGGTTAAAAAGTCTTGAAATTCGTGTGACGTAATTTATGGATGGCCCCTAAGGTGTCCTTAAAGTTAATTTACAATCAATTCTAATTAGCGGAAAGAGATGAGACTGAACAAGCAGATAAATTTAAAAAAAAATCTGGTGTGACTGGTCGCACAGCACACAACTTTCTCTTACCCTTTGGCACTACGAATGCTTCTACATCAGTAAAGTGGACTTCAAATGATTTCCACGAAAAATTTCACTCATATAGTTTTTAAAGAGCATCTAAAAAATAGTTCATTTTTGAATTTTAATCAAAATCATTGGAGTGAATTTTGAGAAAATTGAAAAAAACTGAAAAAGTACATCAGTAAAGTACTAATACTTTTTAGCCGATTTTGTTCAAAAGCTTATTTTCACCCCTTGGGAGGGTGCCTAACTTAATTATAAAATTTCAACCTCCTAGCTCTTTTCGTTCTTGAGATATTATGTTCACAGACCCACAGACAGACAGACCATGTCGCGAAAACCTTTTTTTGGATTCAGGGGACCTCATATCCGTCAAAATCTCGACATCGAATTTTTGACATGAATCCAATACTTTATATATATGTAGAGGTAAGAGAAAGTAACAATTTTGTTCCATTTTAATCATCATTTTAATTTAAGATAAAAAAAAGAAAAATAAGTTTTATTAACTCTCTTTATCTCCCTAATTGAAGTGTGCCTTTTGAACCCCTGATAACTAGGCCACCCAATCAGATCCGGGATGTCGAGATTTAATTGGTGGTCTGGCGATCCAGGCGCTTCGCCATCACGAGTTCGAATCCAGGCTGCTCTCCATTTTTTTAAACCTATGACTGTAAATTTAATAAACATCTTTTGTTTGTATACACCGATAAGACCAAAAGGCTCAATTCCTAGTCTTCCGGACAGTGTACTTAATTATCCGGATGAGATAAAGATAAAGCTCAGTTACTTGTCGATTATTTTAAAATTTTTTTTTATCTGGACGATCCTTGTCTCGATCTAGTTTTTATTGCACTAATATTTCAAATTGGAAAGAAATGCGATTGTAAAAAATTAGTCTCAACGTTTTTCCGGCTCTTCCTTCCATAGAGCCAATGTAATGGGGATTTGTATGTTAATTTCGATTCAAAAGGGGGTCCCCCTTTGGAACTTTTTACACATTTAATAATTTTTTTTTCCAATTCTTATGAAATTTTGTATTTATTTACGATTCTATATTGTGTATAAAATGTCCAAATATGAGATTAAAATTTTGAAAAATAACCATAGTTTATTTCAAGCAGTCAACATTTAAAATGCAAGTTTGAAACTAAGGTGCTATCGGAAACTAAATATATCTCGACACAAAAAATCTGGTGTGACCAGCACGGTGCACAACTTTCTCTTACCGAAGGGTAAGAGAAAGTTGTGTGCTGTGCGCCAGTCACACCAGATTTTTTTGTTTGCAATGTGCATACATTTGTTATTTTGTTGATCACTACTAATTATTTAGCGTTAAACAGGCCATTTGTTAATTGAAAATATCTCCTTCCTTAACGCTACATTTCTCCCCCTCTTTATTAAATATGACTCCTTTTCTCCCCTTTCGATGTTTAACTTGTCTAATTGCCAAATATTTCCCCCGAAGGGCTTCTCTTGGCGCCTGCATCCCACCTTTTTATCCCTCGTTTGCATTCTGGAAGGGCATTCATGAGGAGACATTCTTGCCACCTTTATTTTTAGACGGGACAATAAATTTAACCCCGCCGCCTTAATTTTTTTTTTTTTTTCATTTAACGTGGACATTTTTGGAGAAGCTCGTGTGGATGCTCAAAAATACAAAACGCCGCCTCCCCCTCCCCCTCCCCCCCTCCCTCTTACTACTCAAGTTCTATTATAAACAACATTTCATTTTTATAGAGAGAAAAAAAAAATCTATTATTAATTTTTCTATTTCTAAATTCAATTCTAACCTAGTAAAATAGTTAGAAAAATAAAAAAAAAAAACAAGGATGCTTTCTCTTGAATTCCAACAAAAATAGTTTCAAAAATATTTAAAGAATTCAACTGCAAATTCTTTTAGCATAAAGAGATTGAAAAATATTTCTTCCTTTTTACTTTTTACCATTAAGGGGGTTCAGGAGCGACGTCCAAACGTACTTTAAAAAAAAGAACTAGACTATTATAAGAAATTTTGCGGTTTTTTTTTTTTAAATGAATTAAATTTATAAGAGATTATTGAGACATCGAGATATAACTTTTTTAATGACTTATTAAAAAATTATCGTAATTAATTTTTTTGTTATCAAGCAAATACAAAAAAACAATCTGTCCCAATAATCTTTAATTTTTTTTAAATTTAAAAATGAATTTATTGTTATTATTAATCACATATTAATTAAGAAATTTTTAAAATAAGCTTAGATGATTTATTTAAAAACCAACTGTCAAATTAGTTCAGCATTCTTGCAATAGATGGCAGGCTAGTCTAACAGCTGATCCCCTTTTGGTCTATATTTATATATTTTTATGCTTTGTATAAAAGATACATAATATATAATAACATTTATAAAGTATTTATGGTTAAAAGATCAATGAAAATCAACCAAATGCATTAAATATTATTAGCTACCATTCTGACATCTCTTGGCAAATTTTTGAATTACTTGATTTTTGGGTATACTTTTTATGACACACAACGCCATCTTAGCGGGAAAAACATGCGTAACCACTTCGCTCCCGTGCCCCCTTAAAGAAAGTAAAATAAATATTTGTTGGTTGTTTTTTTTATATTTCTCTTATCATTCTACCATATCATATTCAATTTCACCCCTTGAGGGAGGGGGTCAAGAGAATAATATTTGTCATTCATATCTAATGAGAATTTGATTAATCTATGAACAAATATCACTTTTGTCAACAAGTAATTTAATTTTGTGATCAAATCATACAAAAATATTTATTTACGATATATATACGAGTAAATTGGAGTCAAATCAGAAAAAAAAAAGCACCCTGAAGTAGTGACAATACTCTATCTTAATAAACCCAGGCATATACGTTAAATATCTTTTGATTTTTTGGCAATGTTCACACAAGCAGGGTCGCTGAGTCCCGAGATTTTATATTAATGTCACTTCCCTCTCCCTAAAAAAATTAAATTAAATCCTATATTATTCTATATTCAAATTTTGTACAAATTCAATAATATTCGCTTCAAACAAAGCCATGGTAAATAAGAAAATGAATAAAATAAGTGATCGCCGGTTACAAGCTTACATAGGGACCATGAAACCGAATGTCTCTAACAATCGATCCAATGTCAAGTATTATTTACATTTTCCGGTCGGATAATCGAATCGCTATGGCTTCAGGTGCCGAAATTCCTTTTAAATTAATATTTTTATAAAATACTCAACAAGAGACACTATTTTATTGTTTTTTTTTTTAAAGAAATTTACTAAAATTCTAATTGAAATTGACCTTCCTTTGTAAGTAATGTGTGAAATTGAGCAGCCAGCAAATAAAAAATGTTTATCGACGTCTCGGAAATATAGGCTCCCTTCTTCAGAATCATTAAAATACCTATAGGATGACAATTAGCGATTATATATATTTACAATGGCGGCGTATTTATGAGAAACAGGATGGAGAAAGAGGAGCAGCTAGTATTTGTTCCATTTATTTAAGGCCCATTAAGCTAACGTTTCGGTCTCGGTGGTTTCTCTCGTGGCTTATTTCTTTTTGATAATAGCAGAGGCGAAACTACATTGACTTGCACCCCCCCCGCAGGTACAAGAATGTCACGTCCCCCCCCCACAAAAAAAAAAATAAAAAAAAAATTTGTTAATATAGAATTCCAAAATTTTAAAATTTAAATGGCATTTTTTGAATCATCGCTACCCCCATATACTTAAGAATAGATCATAATACTCCAGAAGAAAAATTCATTGTTGAACAGTGTTATTTATGAAACAGTTTCTATCAAATTTATTTTGATGATAATGTGTTTACTACATTTTATTTTTTAAATTATTATATAGAGATTTTTTATGCGCCCGGGTCTCTGCGCCCCTTGACCTGCTGCGCCCCCCCCGCATTGCGGGGTCTGCGGGGGTGTTATTTACGCCCCTGGATAATAGATGTTTTTTTATGCATCGTAAAATGCCAACAAATATTTTTTCTCCTAGAAGATGCGAGCCTCAATCTTTGCGATTGCCATGATATTCTATTCAAACCTACAAGGACTGAATAGACAAATAAAACTTTGTCCGAAACGTCTCCTTTTCGTCTGATATATTTTTAAATAAATGAAGTGCATTTTTTTTTTTTTTTTAAGTTTTTCGGGATCTTAGACCATCAAAACGATTTATTGATAAATAAATTCATCGACTGCCTGGGATCCGAACTCGCACCCATTGGGTTGATTCTAGAGGTCTAACTAACTATCCAAGGGTTAAACTGTCAAGAAAGAAATGCGAATTCGTTTTTCGCCATAGGGAAACTTTGGCGCAATGAAAAATGTAATGAATTGGTCATTTGGGTTGTCTATATTCCAGCAAACAAATGCAAGCAAGTCCCATGGACAAAAAAAGATAAACAGCGTGAAATTTTCAATAGACTACGATTTTGGATGTGAATAACCCAACTGATAACTTCATCTCAGGTTAATTGAACGAGTCGTTTTTTTTTTTTTATCGATCATCATAAAGTTAATTTTGATGACAAAGACATTCAAGTCAATAAAAAAAAAAAATAATAATAATTATTTCAGTTGAAAAGGAACCAATTACAGGTGCAATAAATATTTTCTGGTTTGAGGCTTTTCGAAGAGCGACCCGACTGGGCAGCGCAGCGCACCGCGGCGTTTCCGTTGCCTCTTCATCTTCAAGAGACAAAAGAAACGAACGAGTAAATGAACTAAAAAAAAAAAAAAAGCGCAGATGCCATCAAACTCAACTGAAACCGGTAGCTGTCGGTCTGTCTGTCTGCCTGTTTGTCTCAAGGATATTCCTTCGTCGGTTTGTTTATGTTTCCATCTAAATGGAACCCGCGCGGTGCAAAATGATCTCGTTCCTCTCCGTTGTAGTTAGGCAACGTCAAGTTCTTTGGGAGTAGGTGCCCCCCCCAGAAACGAGAGAGTTGAACGTCCGAACGGTATTAATTTTCTACATAATATACTAAATAACGACAAAATGTGATGATTGATTAAATAGACTCAAAATTTATTGAGCCCTCTTCACAGAATCAATAGATTTGGTCGAAACGTTTTGTTTTGAAGGAGTCTGTTTAAGGGGCTACGGGAGCGTAGGTGTTACGCATGTTTTTCCCGAAAAGATGGCGTTGTGTGTCATAAAAAGTATGCCCAAAAAATCAAGTAATTCAAAAATTTGCCAAGAGATGTCAGAATGGTAGCTAATAATATTTAATGCATTTGGTTGATTTTCATTGATCTTTTAACAATAAATACTTTATAAATGTTATTATATATTATGTATCTTTTTTTTTTTTTTTTTTTTAGCCCAAAAATTTTGGGAGGGAAAAGGGGGAAAAATAGGAGAGGGGGTATTTTTATAAAAAAAGAATAAAAAATATATAAATATAGGCCAAGATAAAGGCTAATACTATATCGGCTGTTAGACTAGCCTACCATCTATTGAAAGAATGCTGAACTAATTTGACAGTTGGTTTTTTAAATAGATTAAATCATCTAAGCTTTTTTTTAACATTTCTTAATTAATATGTGATTAATAATAACAAATAATAATCTGGGTGACAAGTACAGAACACTTTCGATTACCGAAAGTAGGAGAAAGTTGTGGTGCTGTGCGGACAGGCAACACCAGATTTTTTATATAGGAATACAGGGCTATATACATTAGTTTGAAGAGGCTACTAATATGTTTTAATATTAATAAGAGAAAATAGAATAAAAAATTCTTTTATACTTAAAAAAATCTAATTTCATGTTTCCTCTCCTCTACAAGCAACTTCCTTATAAGAGCATCATTAGAATAAATAAATTCACGACAATATAATTTCACCAAATGAGTAGTTTTTTTTTCTTCAAAGATTTTTTTAATAATAGTATTTCTTCAAAAGGGAAGAAAAAACTGAAGTTTTTTTTTTTTTTTAAGTATTTAATTTAAATATGAATATTCAATTGGTTTTTGCAAAGTCATAAATTTAAATAAATTTTAAAAAAAGCCCAAGAACTCCTAGTGTAAAGATTCTGACATTCAATTGAATGATTATTTTCAGGGATGGTCGTAACTCGTAAAGTGTCC